>JAUELE010258256.1:0-10503 GCA_031471655.1 Diodora aspera | reverse complement strand
GGAGCTGTGCATGAAAAGGACTTGCTGCCAAAGGATTTCAGGTTATGCTTGGGAACTGTCAGGAGATACATTTTCCCATATCTTAACTGACGGACAGGATTGTAGTGAACCAGCAGATCATACCGATCGTCGCACCTCAAGACAGTCACGGAGACTTTATTCACTTGAAAAGGGGAATAACTCTGTACCGACAAGGTGGTTAGCGCACTGGACTCGCAACCGAAAGGTTCCGAGTTCGAACCCCCCCCCGGGTCACTGTCGTATTTCCTGGAGAGGGGAGCCCCCTGTAACCATCGTGACGATATAGTCGAAAACAAATTGACTAAAAGTCACGTTAATAAAACCAAACAAGACCAGAAATCAGTAATCCGGAATTTCGATACACAGAACGAAGTTAAGAAAAACGAAAGGGTTCGGATAAATGAGACTCGACTGTATATCGGTCAGACCAGACGTTTTCACCAAAGATTAATGATGTGGTCCTTGTGATACACCGACAATTTTCTTGGCATGTTGACTATGAAATACAAAAAACGAATGTAGAGGAATAACAATTATCGTTGAACACTGCAAAACCGACACTTATCAGCAAATATGTTTTGAAGCGGTTGTAAAATATACATGTACGGATTGAAAGGAACAACTGAACGCTCAGGCGAAAGCATTGTAAAGTACAATGCCATCTCAGGTGTTCCAAGTCGATGTCAAGGGGTCATCCGGAAACATGGACACTTCAGACACTGACAGTTCATGTATTTCATGGTTGAAAAATATCCTGCGACTTCAAACGAAATCATAAAACATTTGTAAACTTCAAATTGAATTCGGACGAGGAGCAGTGAACAATGCCCGGGAAAGCCAACAATTGAATTTAAAGATGCATTCAGTGTGCCAGTTACACGTTCGATCCTTCAGAAAGGCTAACAGCTGTACTTCTATTATTGGCATCTGAAATCGGTTAGATTAGACCTTGCACTTATGGCTCTGTCCTGATTAGGTTTCACGTCAAACGTTCATATAATGATTCCTCCAGTCTTGACATAATCGGGTTTCCCTTTGTCAAGCCGGGGAAACACCTCATGCTCTGGTCGAAGCAAGACAGACCTCAGTCTAGCGCAAAGCGAATGCAAGAAGAAAACTGGTTTGGAGACTACTGTAAGGAAAAAAACCTCTGAATTGTTGTTTTGTCCCTTCACGTGATAATATTCGGGGAAAACGATTTTATTTAAGGCCAAAAAATCATACAATTACAAATGTAACAGATGAGTACATTGGTGCTATAAATTCACCGTTCAAACACATTAAATAAAGAATGTTCGATGGAACTATTTTGATCGAATTACTTCTAAACGTGCGCCACGAGTTCGTTCGGCAACACTCGGCTTAATCCGTAAAACCCTATATATAAAATCCATCGCCCAATCCGTTTGTCATTCGGCACAATGAGAAGCTGGCTTTCTCCCAAGTCGGTGCGCCATATACACACGAGACCTCTTCCGGTCACGGGAAACAGACTCGGTAATGGTTCATCCAGGCATTCGTATTGAATGGAAAAGCTGGTACATGTATTTATAAATGGTGATATGAACAACACATGGCTTTGATAAAATAAACCTTTGAAAAGATCGGTTTTCAACGTTGGCATTAAGCCAAACATTAAGTGTTTTCAATCTGGAGTGATATGAGGCAGTATGATTTTATTGAATGTCTTGCCTTAATTAAAAGCGACAAGACTATATCTCACTTCGTTAAGTCAATTGTGTCATGTTTAGCACCACCGCAAAAGTTGAGCCCATCATGAACCAAAATGTCCTCACTTCGCAACAAACCAACCAGAGTTATCTTTTCCTTGGTTTGATGTTGCTGTTATCAGGTTTAATCTTGAGAGAGTTCCAGTCTCGTTCGCTGGTTGTCCACAAAAATGTATCAAAGGTTTTAAAGAGCGATTTCTCCTTAATGCAACAACGTTTTAACGCTTCAAAACACCAATGTAATACTGCTCTTCAAAAAGAAACTTCTGTGATTCGCTGAAAAAAAGGAAAACAGAAATGTTTCTAGTCTACCAATTTTATAGGTGCACCTTAAATCAGAATAAAACACAGAAGACTTACCATATATGTTATATGTACTCGCATATAAAATGTATTAATGATTGGCTTCATTCACATGACTGTACAAGTAGTTACCACGCTCTACGGGTAACAGTCGATACCAATGTGGCCAATGAACCGTACGTAGGCAGCAACCATTGTTTGAACATCTGTTAAACGATTGATTGTTTTTTTCAAAATACGTTTCGAAGATAGAACAACATACACGTACGTTCAAATAATTAACGCAATGAAACAGATACACAAGAATGTGAGTTTGTAAATATACTGACGTGCAAAGGAAACTATACCAAATCTTTTCAATTATTTTTCTTACGTCTTTATGTCATAGTTGATCAAAAAGATGCTTCGATTTCAATGAGTGTAACTTGATTAACATCATATCGTTGATAAAACTTCCTAATCTTGAAGGGATATCTCTTGCATATCCAACGTAATTGTGAATTTATTCAGTGGTCTATTAAAATCTTGGTATCGTTATTTTTGCCTGGCAGTGTATTTAACCTGCAAAATCTGCATTTCTGTCCATTTCTTTCATTATACAAATGACCGCATTGGTTCTAAATCCAAAAGCTTCGTTAATACTGCCAGAACACTTTTCAGATTCGGATGCTTCGAAACTTTGCAGAATTTCTATAGACCTTTGTACCAGGATAATGAATTGTATTTATTATATTTACTGGCGCGTTGCAATAGTTATTGCGCACGTCATTCTCTTCACAAGATGAAAGTGATCAGTATTCGTTGCACAAGATCTCAAACCAATAATTTGTTAATGTATTCTGATGGGTTTAGAACGGTATTTACATGTCGAGGAAGCAAACAGTATTAACTACACCACTTACAATATTGTTGAGCAGTTAATGCACATGTATGGGGGCAAAATAAACGAAAACCATCAGGATGTATCAGATTCAGTTTTCACTTATCTTCAAACAATGGATTTCAGGCATTTATTTTTGATTACGTTTTTTTCTTATAATGAGGTTCATATTGACAGATTTGCGTGTGTTACAGAGACTGGTGATGGTGACTTGTTGGTATTATTCTAGCGCCTAACTGGCAGCTAAGGTTGTATACTCCCCGGGGAGTTGATGAATGTTGTTGGGTGTTCATTGTTCCAATTACTGGGGTAGCAGTAACGGTCTCATTCGAGCATATTATTATTATTATTATTATTTACAGACTAAAAAAGGTAAATATGCAGCAGGTGAGTGTCGGGTGGTCATTATAATTATTATTATTATTATTATTATTTACAGATTAAAAAGATATATATGCAGCAGAGGGATATCGGGGGTCATTATTATTATTATTATTATTATATCCACTATGATGGTCACCTGACAAGAAGTGCAATGAAAAGTAATGTAGTTGCAACCATAGTAGCTATAATAATACTGATTTCATTGACGACATTAGTGCAATAACAGATACCTACATAAAACACTGGGACACAAACAGGCATCGATGACAACAATATACGAATTTAAATACTGATCATCAAACCAGTGTGTGTGTGTCTGTGAATGTGTTTCAATTTAATTGTTTACTGTAATCATTATTGTCAGGTTATTACACCCTATTTACATTGTCTACAGCCTGCTCATTATGTCAACGGCTTATGAGTGTGGAATAGCTATATATAACACGATCAAAAGCATAACATGACTTGCATTTTTATTTAATACACTTTTCAAGGCTGATGTGCGCGTGTTTGTGATTTGTGAATACGAAGTCTACCTCTCCCACAAATGTCGTTGTAATACATATAGTAAAAGAATACACACAGTGTTAGGGTTATTTTCTATACGCCCTATATTTACCTACCTACGTCATGTGGACACATTAAAACGTGAACGTAAACAAGTAGCGTGACGAGGCAAAAATGATCAGTTGTAGCGTCACGCCATCTTAATTCACAAAACAATGCATTACACAATGTTCTGTTAAGACGAGTGTTATCAGTGTATTACCCGCTTGATAAGAAGACTGTGTGTAAACATTCCGCATCGTGCTTTCAATGGTATTTGGGTTGACAGTAAAAGAATACCCAAGTCACGCGGCGACCCTGGTTGACCTCATACCCTCGCTTATATAAATTGCATGCCTTGCTTGAACGCTCAGAGCAACAGTGTGGGTAGTACTTTGTGACTGTCGCGTGACAGATGTTGAATTATTTTAATATTGCTGTCACGTGGGTCAGCCAGGTTATGACACTCTCTTCAACAGCTGAGTAGATACACCAAACTCTAGAGAATACTCAATCATGGAAGATCCATTAATCACGGAGGTAGAGAAACAACCCAAGCCTGAACGCGCTCATGTACGAAACCTTGTTTTCGTGAATGGTGTGTTGGTCCTCATTGCAATTACAACGAGCCTAACTATGCCTGTGTTCAGCCAGTATGTGTATCAACGTATTTCTCAGGATGTGTTTAACAACACCAACTTCACCGCCTTCAGAAACGTGTGTTACGCCAATGAAACGGATCACCATTATATACTTCAAGAAGAAGCCCAAAAGATTGCCACAACTAAACAAATGCAGTTTAGCATTCTAAAAAGTTGTCTGGGTTTCTTCACCGTTATATTTGCCGGTGTCTATTCGGACTTTGTCGGACGGAAGTATCTGTTTATCATCTCACTCGGAGGTATGTTGTTGAAAAACGTTCTTATGTCCATTATAATATTATGGAACTTAGATCTGAACCTGTTTTTCCTTTCTGAAGGTATAGATGGACTTGGAGGCAGCTACTACGCCATTCTGTTGGCTCTGTTTTCAGTTGTTGCCGACAACACCCCTCCAACAAGTACGCGAACAATTGGAATATTATTAGTGGATTTCTCCTTTTCTATTGGTTTTTCTCTAACATCGATGGCCAGCGGATATTTCATTCAGAACCTTGGTTTCTTCTATCCTTCGTTAACTGCCACGCTCCTTGGGCTGCTAACCTTGATCATTGTCAGTTTATTTCTGCCTAAAAGTCAATACATCGAAACTCAAGATGGACAGTCCCGTTGGATTCCGCCCCTGAAAGCACTGAAGAGAGTGTTTGGATTTTATATTCTGGAAGGAACGCGTGTCCGAAAAGCTTGTTTCATAGTGGTAGTTCTATGCTTTGTGTTTTCTGTAATGGACTACGTTGGGAGTGGTAACATTGGAACGTTGTTTGTCTTGAATCAGCCGTTCTGCTGGAGTCCAGAGAAGATTGGCTTTTACACTACCGCTATGGCAATTGCATCCCCTGTCATCGGAGTCCCCGTCACAAGACTCATGCAGTTTTGTTGTCCTGATGAGCTCATTGTTGTAATACAATCGTTTATAGCTGTTGGTGCTAACATTCTGCACAGTCTGGCTGCCACAGACGCGATGCTGTATGTAGGTAGGTACATTTTTGTATATCATTTTCAGTTAATCGCGAAAATGACAATATACATGTAGATCTAGAACAGCATGAAACGTGTTGCACTTACAATGTATATGTATGTTTGAGAAAGTCGTTCTGTAAAGTTTATATGCGTATACATGTATGCATTATCTACTTACCCAGTCCGCCTCATCTGCAGCCGCATTTTATAGAGGATGGGTCAAACGTTGTCGGTCAAGCCCGTGACCAAACATTTGAAAAGAAGCCTCATGAATCGGCACTGCGTTGGATATCACACATGGTCCATAAATAATATTCCATATGTGACTCAAGACAAAATAACTTTTAATGAAAAAATTGTAAATATATATTTTCAAGTGGGCGGTGATTAGGGTTTTTTCTGTCCATGTCACAACACCAGCGGCTGTCCAAGTGGACTCACCAGCCTCCATGAAAGAGGACATTGCTTTACGGCTATAAAAAAAAGTGTTACAGAGAGTTTACCGTGACATTTCAATATTCGAGTTTCTGATTGCGTCGAATAGGATGTGTTGCGCAATCTGTATTCCAAGTAGAGGCGGTAAAAGGTCCTTATACATGTATATTAAGTTACAAAGCCTTACAAAGCAAAGTCAACTCAAATGATAACAAGCAGACAGAGTCAGCAATATCCCCCTCCATGGGGCTAAAGATAATGATTTGAATTAACTACAATGTATCTCATTATTTACTACAAAAGTACATAGAAAATAGGATGACACATTTAGAAACATAATGTATCAGCAATGCAGGATTCAATGGCGGGACAGCTTGCTCAAAATGAATGTTTCAGAAATAATGGTCTGAAAACGAGCTTTAACCTATTTGAGACAGAGTCAACTTATTTTTGCAATATCCAAGAAAAAAAATAACATAAATCCATAGTAGTGAAAGGCACAACTAGATTACTAGTCTCATGTACACATAAAGTTTTAATAAACAATTATGATTGGTTTCACAGTAATGGTCCAATAACAGACATTTTTTTTCATACTTATGCTTTAAGTCCAAATTGTTGCCCTAGAAAATGAAAATTAAACAATTTGACATAATTCCTAGTAGTAAAAGGCCACTTGCCTGATGTACCTACAAAGTTTCATGAAGATTGTTGAAAGGTTCAGGAGTTATAGTCCAGAAAAGAGCCTTATCCTAGCTTTAAGACTACCGGTAAGTAGAACATGTGTTTCAGAAAATGTAACAAATACAAATTTTAAGAAAATTCAAAACAGCAAAAGCCACAGTCTGAAGCTAAGTCCAATTTTGTTTCCATGGAAACAGAAAAATTAAATATTTTGTAAAATCCAAAATAGCAATAGGCACATCTATATAGTATCTGAAGGATATACCGGTATGTACCAAGTTTTGTAAATAAATTTCTCATAGTTTTCGGGAAACAATTTTGAGGGACAGACGAACGGACAAACCAACAAACAGATGGACAAGGAAAATCTAGACCACTAGGCTGATGTACCAACAGAGTTTCATCAAGAAATATCGAAAGGTTCAGAAGTTATAGTCCAGAAAAGAACCGTATCCTAGTTTTGAGACTAAGTGGAACATGTCTTCCATAAAAAAGTTAAAACAATACATATTTTAAGAAAATTCAAAGCAGCAAAAGCCACAGCTAGACCACAATGCCACTACATGGTGAAGGATTAAAACAATCTCAAATACTTTTCAATTTCTGCTGTGGAAAGGAAGTTTACTCCAGTCTGAAGCTAAGTCCACATTTGTTTCCATGGAAACAGGAAAAATAATATTTTTGTAAAATCTAAACTAACAAAAGGGACATCTACAGTATCTGAAGGATGTATGTTCCAAGTTTTGTGAACAAATCTGTCATAGTTTTCGAAGTCTGCTCTGAAAATGATTTCGACCAGCCAGAACCTAAATTCAATTTTGTTTCCATGGAAACAGAAAAATTAAATATTTTGTAAAATCCAAAATAGCAAAAGGCAAATTTACAGTATCCGAATGATGTATGTACCAAGTTTTGTAAATATATCTCTCATAGTTTTCGGGCTCTGCTCCGGAAACGATTTCGGGACAGACGAAGGAATGAACGGATGGATGGACGGAGTCTGTTTCAATATCCCCACCAACTTTGTTGTGCCGGGGAATAATAACTTGATGTACTGGAAATCCATTCGATAAACTGAACATTATCGATTGTCTAATTGTGTGTTACAGCTTGTATCTCATGTATTGGAGTATTTAAAACTTCAAGTACTGAATTATATGATTCTAAGCAAGCACCTGCTCCACACACTACTAAGCTCACACAGTACAGGTTATAACCACCTTCATGTACTCCTTTAACCACTTAGCGAAGTGGTGGGGGAGGGGAAATGTACCAAATGAGAGGGAAGCATGTGGAAAGATACCCTCTTTCTAAGTATGTCCGCAAAAAAAAAAAGGGTCCCGGGTCGCGCGATATTAGAAGTCTGTGCGCGAAGTCGGGAATCCGCAATATTGCGGGCATTTTGAAGATAACTTTATAACTTCACAAAACGCTTCAAAAAATGTTTTAAATAAATTATATTTTATATTTTCTTCTAGTTTACATATTTACAGTTTGGGTAGGGATGCTAACTACGTGAGCTAACAATTATCAACTAAAACTACTTGTTTCCGAACGACATGCATACATGACTTAAAATATTGCAGGACATGCAAAATTGCGGGTCCCAGCTTTTACCAACATTTCACCTGTTATTTGGCTCTCAAAAACTAAGTTACACATGAAAATTGAAATTTTTGCTAGGTGGTTACAATTACAATAAAAAAAAGTTTCCGTAATTATTCGGCACACGCAAATAGCGTTCCGTAAAATTGTGGGTCCCGACATTTTGCCCAAATTGTTTTTTCCCATTATATTGCGAGTCCCGTCACTAAGTGGTTACTTGCCATCCAGACACAACAATCATCACTCCTTCAGTCACCAAAATAGTCCAAATTCAGGATACATCTGGGAATAGCTGTTTCAGAGTCGACATGATTGCTCATAAATAAGACTAATGTACAGAAATAATGTTAACTTGTGTTCCTTATGTAACGCTCTTACTGTTTTACTACTTAATTAACAAGAAAAGTAGTGAGCACAGCTCATAATGAAATGATTACCCGGTAGTAGGTAACTAGCATTTTGGGACACACCATTTAAGGGCTTTATGCAAATGTTCACATAGATATATATGCAAATGACCACACAGATATGCAAATGATGCAAAAGGCACATCTACACCTCCTACTCACCTCATCTGTATAGTTTCATAGGATTCCAACAATTAGTGAAGTTGCCATGAGCGGAACAAGAATTAAGTCCACAGATAAGAAAAACGTGCATAAATTATGCAAATGACCACACAGATATGTACACCTCCTGCTCATCGCATGTGTAACGTTTCATAGGATTCCTAAATTAAGTGAAGGTGCTATGAGCAAATAAAAAAGTCCAATGATTACAAAAACGTGCATAAATTATGCAAATGACCACAGATATGCAAACCATGCAAAAGGCACATCTACACCTCATACAGATTACATGTATAAAGTTTCATAAGATTCCAACAATTAGTAAAGGTGCTATAAGTGGAACAAAATGTGTTGGACGGAAGGACAGAAGGACATGCTGAGCACTATATACCCCCCAACTACATTGTAGCAGGGGTATAATAAGAATGAGGGTTCAAGGTGTGGACTACCAACCTTTTGAGCTAAAGCATTTTGTTTGATTTTGACATCATGAACCTCGTTGAACAGTGGGGATAACACCAGTAATGGCCACTTGGAACTAGGGCTGCACTATGCCATGTACAAAACACAGACTGCTTTGTTCCTTCTCACTATCGGGTCATTGTGAGTAGAAACTTGTACTGATTCCTTTCACCTGACTCACCAGAAAATGGTATAAATGAAAAATTTCTGAAAGCAACATTACACAAAATAACTCATTCTGGGTTTGGGGCAGAGAGATAACGCAAACACCTGTGTATAAACACTCCTCTCTTTCAATTTCGAGACTGCTCATGCATGTCAGGGCATGAAGAATATCTCTTTTTGTCCCTTTAGGAATTATTTAAAAATTGAGATATCTGGAGAATTAAAACCTTTTATCCATACACACTACACGTGATGAGAGATACACATTCATGTTAGAACACCATTATGTCCTATAGTATGTGAAGTGTGTAATTTTTCACATGTGTAGGTCCATACAGAAGTGGAGGAATGCATTTATCCTCCCACTAGGGTATCTTAACATGTTGATCCACTTCTAAATGTTTGTATAGTTAACATAATAAACAAATTGGAGCAAATCGGTCATTGCCAACTTGATGCAAAGGTTACAATAATTAAATCCTCATGGTCTACAAATGTATTTACTGTACTTTTAAACTTTACTTGAATACAAGATTCAAGGTTTTTTAAGGTTTTTGAAACATTTAAGCCAATAATAAAAGTAATGCTTTAATGTTTAAGTGCATAGATGGATTGAAAACTGGGATACTGGGGTTTTGTGAAGACGCAAAATTCTCTGTCTGGTAAATCCCTGCATATATAAGTCAGTAGAATAGCACTCCCCCCATCCCACCCCTCTAACATTTAAAAACAATTTCAGTGTAAGAAGTAGGATGATATACACTATCAAATTACTGCATTATAAAACAGGATATATATATGGTATCAAATATGATGCATTATTAAACAGGATTTATGGTATGAAATATAATGTATTTTCCAACAGGGTTGATGATAGGAAATACAATACATTATAACACAGGATTTACGGTATCAAAAAGTTGAATTAAAAGTTTTAAGCCCTCTTTCTCAAATATTGACCTGTGTAACAAAGTATTCACAATCACTAACAGCAGACTGAGTCAACATTTTTTGTGATGTACAACACAGCAGATAACAATGAACAACAGACACTGTATTTGTGAATTACATCACAATTGGGTGACACTACCATGCTTGTG
>JAUELE010258245.1:0-10503 GCA_031471655.1 Diodora aspera | reverse complement strand
AGAGTCAATTGGGCCTAGGCTGAAATAACTCTAGAGTCATTTTAGCCTGGGGAGTCATTTGAGCCTCCTACACCGGTCCTCTCCTAACAGGTCCGGATCGGGGGGGGGGGGGGGACACAGTGGGCACATGCTATGTTAACGACAAATAAACCCCAAAAATATTGTGAAAAATGCATGAAATGGGCTCAGATTACATCATTTTCATGTTCGGGGGGGGGGGGGGGGCAGCTTGCCCGGACCCTTTAGAACAGTCTATTTTTTATGAGCTATGTTACGTCGGATCCGAGTCTTGTGTGGGACTAAGCATATGTCTCTGAAGGCAACATCTGCACGAAGTCCTAAGGTTGTTCACAAGATGATTTTCCCTCCCACCTCTCGCTCTCTCTCTCTCTCTCTCTTTGATTCCCCCCTCTCTCTCTCTCTCTCTCTCTGTGAAAATCAAATGGCCGCTTCATTGGCTTATCCTTAAATCCAGAACTGACTGAATGACTTAACGCGCATGTGACATCGCCCTTAACTGTGTGTAGAATTGATAACGTGCAGTGCATATTGCTGATACCAACATTTCATAAACTGATTTAATTATGTCCCTTATCAGAGGTCTCAAACCAGGTGTATTGTGATATTATTAATAAAGGCAACATTTTATCAAATATGACAGGACTATAATTGTAGCGTATCAAGCATAGTTTAGAAACCTGGGTGCGGGTGATCCGAGTCAATAGGCAGCAACGAATTCAAGTTATGTCATATGAAGAGTTTGTAGCAGGGCCTGTCACACTGCCGAAAATAAATAAATAAATAAATGAGTGAATGAATGAATGAATGAATAATAAATCAATCAATCAATCAATCAATCAAATCAGGACCGGCATCCGCGTTATAAAATTCGTACAACAGAATGAACTTACAGCTGAATAAAACAATTTAATAAATACATTTACCCAACAATTATAACACCTCCAAACCCGTTTCAAGAAGTTTCTTCACCAGCGTGTGGCACATCATTACCCTGTTCGTCGGGCAAGGCCGTGTGGTTATTCGTCTCAGAATTGTTTGCATTATCATGTTCGGAATGTTCTCGCTTCTCGTTACTGTAAGAGAAAGTCCTTGTTCCACTTCCAAAGGACTTTTCTGAAATTTTGCTGCTGTTAGATTTGGGACGTGAAGCAACGATGACCTTGAGATCAGATGCCCTTCCGTGGCGCGCACCTGGATCCATACTTAGAGGAAAGATCTTGGCGTACTTTGCACGTCTGCTTTTCACGATCATATTTTCCAGTGGATAGAGCTTATCTGATTTCAACATGGCCGGGTTTAAGGAAGACCTCAAAAACTGGAACCTGTTGTCGCGACACGGCGTGCCTTTGGAGAGCAGAGTTTTCCCACAGTACGTGTTATGTCTTTCCAGTTTCTTGAAGTCATACTCAACGACGGGTGGAAACCTGGTAACGAAGGTTTTGTCCTGATGTGAAACAATCTCCGTTCTTTCCCGTCGTACCCGCTTCATCGGAAGAGAATTCTGTTGTCGTGAAGTTCCGCCGGAAGCGTTTTCCGGCATGTGGTAAATCACAACCGTCACTGGCGGGACTTCCACGTCCGTGTGGTTGATGTTCGGAAGGTTCATCCCAGCGATTCGATTCTCATCTTCTTTCTTCCACTTCTTCATCTTCCTCTCCTGCTGGGCAACGAAAGCTCTTCTCGTCAAATCGGCAATGTTGGAAGCCTTGTTTTTACTGTGTCGAATTTCAGTAAGCTGAAGTTCAAGATGGCGTTCTTGACTGACGTTCTCATGAAGGATTGCATGGGTGAGCCGAGTTTTTGGAAGAGCATGTTTAACACTTAAATACTGTTTCATCTTAATGTTCTTCGTTTTCTGGCCAGACAGTTCGGCTTCGGTTGGCAAAGGAATCTCTTCATGTTCTCTGCCATTGTTGGCATTCCCAGTCCGATTTTCAACTTCCATGCTTGTTATTTAGTTCACAAATTTCATTTAACTTCCACTATGCTCGTCTTTCCGTAGATCAGGTCCAATGTCTTAACCATGTAAAATAACCATCTTCTCTACAAAACAATTTAGCAATCTTCACTATGCCACGTGTTTTCGATAGTTATCTTCGTCTCCTATTTCGGATTTACCACACTGATAAGACCCATTTTACTCGGGTGTCAGTTGTACAAGGTCGATGTAATTGATTCCGCGCACAGTTCTCATAAAAGGACATCTAGCCCCCCCAGGGTGGTCAGAGATACATGTGCGAGGCTTGTTCCAGCTCTCATGAGTCTGCCAGAAAAATCACTGGCAACAAACAGATCGGATAAGGAGTTTCTACATCTGATTACAAACTGCTCGAAATCCTGTTAACATGCATGGTATCCAGTTGACACGGGTAAGCCTTCTTTGATCGGAACCCCGCGATAGGCCCGAGTTAATTCACCAGGCCTAGATATGATCAGATTATGGCTTGGTTATGTGACTAAAGCGGAATTCATCCACCATGGGAGAGTCACATCTGTCGTGGTTGGCCAGTCCAAGGTAGTCAACACACACTGCAAATCAATATAGAGATTAGATTGTATTAGTTCAGACTTCGTTATGTAACGATACGCAGAAAAACTTGGGTGAGACTTCTACTCGACGTGGAAAAATTATTAACGTTTTGTTGAGCCAGTATGAGAGATTTGTAAACATATCACCTTGTGTGAACTCTTTTATAATATTAACCGTAAACAAATCATTATATTAAACCCAAATGTAAACATAGCATGGACAGCTTTATCAGTTATATATCAAATCAAAATATGGTGTTTAATCGAAATATGTTACAATGCTTTGATTTTGGTTCAAGGTTTGTATTCATTAATTCATTCATCCACTCATTCCTTCACTCATTACTTTGTGTAACTTTCGGAGAAGCATATTTTTACTTTAAACAAAGCAACAATCGGATTGGGCAATCGACGTTTTAATGGAACGTTATGACAATGGGCAGTAGTCGTTGTTTGTTCATTAAACCAAATTCATATTTGCTTAATTCAGTATATCCACATGTACTATTAATATTCGAATTATAGTATATTAGAATTAATAATTACTGATAAAAATATACATACCTTGTGTCTCAAAGCAAGGAACGGTTGTTGAAACAAAGAATGAAGACTCACTAGCAAATATAAATCTTTTACCATTTTAGTTCGGACATCTGAAATCCCAAATTTCGACAAACACTCTGAGTCAACTGCCCACCCCCAACGGAATCGCATTAATGAACAACATTGAAGCGTGTAAAGCGATAGGATTTATCTAATCCAGCCCTTTAATCAAACACTGTTGCTCATTCAGCGAAGCATGCACGAACATAAGAGTCGTGATTACCAGCGACTGCCATTGTTGGCCAAGGGTTCATGGGAGACCATCGGTGTACGAGGACTCGGGTGTGTTGTCACCAACAAGACGGTGATTACCTGCACCAATTTGCCTGTCTTGTGTTTGCAATGTATTGTAAGTTAGACCACCTCGGTGACTCTGGATATTCTTCATATGGAGATCACGTGATTGGCTAAAACCTGTTTGCCTACTGCATAAACAGTTGTCACGTCACGTGATCAGCTCATACCTTTGTTTGTTTACACCTGAATGTTAAGTGATATTGAGTTACATAAGGAATACGTGTTTCGAGTTCGGGTGTTAAGTAGATTTTGTTTGCACTTACATACAAATTATGTTTGGAAGTATCCACATAAGCAGTATCATGTAAAGGATTTCCAAAATGTCATATAAAAGATTTCCAGTTTTTCAGCAAATAATTTTCAATTCGTCATTAACGGGATTCAAAGTTTGTTAGGTAAAGAGTTTCGACATGACGGCAAAGGCTTTTCAATTTGTCATGTAAAGCTTAAGGATTTCAAGTTTGCCATGAAAGGGATTGCTAATTTGTCATGTGAAGGATTTCCAACTTATCATGTAAAAAATATTAAATGTGTCATGCAAAAGACTTCCAATCTGTCGTGTAAAATATTTCCAAATTGATATGCAAAGGATTTTCACTTTGTTATATAAAGGATTTCCAACTTCCCATACAAAGGTTTTCCAATTTGTCATGTCTACTTACACGTACATGCACTCAAATGTTGAAGATTCTAAACTAGAAGATACACCTGTTTGGTAGACATTTGAGAAGCTGTGTTGATGAAAGAATCGTATAACCTAATGGATAGTAACTTCGTTATTGTAGGTGCTTTCTTGATAAGGATCTGTGCCGAAACGTCGCTATCCATTCAGTTGTAGGTTTCATTATAATTTGTGATGCAAACTGTAACACGTTGCGTAGTTATTGACGTGAATTGATGTTTCTAAGTAACAGGTTCTGTAGTTTTTGACGGGAATATTTGTGTCTAAGCAACAGGTTGTGTAGTTTTTGACGAGGCTGGTGTTTCTTAGTAACAGGTTGTGTAGTTTTTCACGAGTATTGGTGTTTCTAAGTAACAGGTTGTGTAGTTTTTCACGGGTATTGGTGTTTCTAAGTAACAGGTTGTGTAGTTTTTCACGGGTATTGGTGTTTCTATATGATACAGGTTATGTAATTTTTCACGAGTATTGGTGTTTCTAAGTAACATGTTGTGTAGTTTTTCACGGGTATTGGTGTTTCTATATGATATAGGTTCTGTAGTATTTCAAGGGTATTGGTGTTTCGAGACTCAATAATTCAACATACTAGTATGGTGAAAGTGAAACTAGAATTTGACAATTACGATGGGATCGACTAAAGATCAGTGTAAAGAGTTACCGGAATGATGACCATGGAACTCGTTGATGCTTCCTTCCCATGGTGCCCTATGTAGGTGCCTGGTTTGCTTATTGGTTAACCCAGAGCTGCATTCGACCTTCACCTCCGAGTCTGTTCATGCAGTTTTTCGAATCGTCATCGGATCGACTTGCATATCTATTCTTGTTGATTAACATACAAGAATTTTCTGTGTTCATTAAAGTACCTTGCAGTCAATCACTTTGTTCATAACGACCCTCCACTAAGATCGTCGCTTGTGCCATCAGTATCATGTTTTTGTTAAGAGCAGAAAGTTCAGGACATAAGATGTGTTAGGGCTACAGATAATTTTCACCTTAAGAAGTCAACCGGAACTCCAAGAATTACCTTCCCTACGTTCCAGTAACCTCTTGGACATGATTGGTGTAGTAATTGTAAAATGGTGTGCCGTTCTGACGACTCTCATTATTATCATAAACGGTTGATGATTAATACAACTGAAAGTCATTTGCAACTATATAACTTCTTCAAACCTTATATTCATGAATAATGGTATCATTGCCATGGAGACAGACATGTTATATGTTGAAAGTAGTCCACAAGACTGAGTTATCTCCCCTGCAATGGCAGTCGTCAAATCATGCCAGAGACGTGTATTTTATGAGGCAAGATCCAATAACTCTCTGTGCTCTGATTGTTTCAGGAGCGTGCATTCATTAGTGTTCCAAATAAAGAATAGCAGTGTGACCAATTACCTCATCTGGAGTACAGATTGTGAAAACCGATGGCTATGACCAAATGGCCTTGAACTTGCTCCGCTAAAAATAGACAAGATAAACACCTCGGACGATAATCATTTATTAAATGAATTTTTTTCACAAATACTTGAAATAAAGTATCAGATAAGTATTTACAAACAGGAGATGCAAACTTCAGCTTAAACCTCTTTCAAATGTAATAACATAACCATCGAAAGCTTGCACGCATACGTCATGCAACGAAAGTAGGGGAGGTAATTCAGCCACGTTAATCCCATTGTCATGACACACACTGTAGGATGAGGGGATTATGGCTTTCAGCACCGAGGGTGTAGACCAGTGAGGAGAGAAGGTTCTCTTATAAGCAGTTTCATTACAGCAACATGAAAATAATATTTACAGTCATAACGGCCAGTGTGGATTCAGTTACTTCCCCTACATTCCAGTAATCTCTTAAATGAAGTAGGAATTCAGACAATGTTCTCCGTTCGGCCACAGGACGACTCACAATCAAATACTTACAAAAACTACATGAGGTATGTTTATGAAATAATATCAGTTGAAATGGGTAATTGTCACAAGCGTTAGTTGATTAATACAATTAATACAACTATTTGCAAATCTGTTGTAATAAAATTCTTCAAACATTTAATTCGTGAATAAGCGTTTCAATATGCCTTCGTGGTCATGGGGACAACAATGTTGATGAAGGGGTGTTCACTCTGGATCACTTCCGGTTTGAAAATAGTCGCCAATGATGGCAATCCGTTCATATCTTGTAATGACGAATAACTGGATAGTGGCTTCGAATGATTTCCCGCAATACACTGCCTAGGTATTGTTTTCCTCACTGCATACAATACTTGACAGAGGCAACCCTTTGTTGTTCGTGAACAAACTGTTATCTTAGCTGAGCACACCCCTCCGCTTACGAAACTGAGTGAAATTGAAGGGACAGAGAGAAGGTCTGCCCTACGGCTGCCCCCATAATGTTTCAAAAATTTGTATTAAACAGTATGACAGATAAACCATGCACAATTTGACGCTTTCCGGAAAAAAATAATATTACCTTGGTCTTTGGTGAGCAAAGCCAATTGGTGACTTTAATCCGGTCACTAGTTTATGAATAAATACATCCCGTTGAAATAATCGCTGTATGTTAGAAAGACATGTTGACACACAGATTTTGTAAAATCAGTCAAGAAAGAGTTAGTGAATGTTTATCCGTCTCTGCATGTTCAGTTTTCGTCCATACAGGAACGTGTCGGTCTTCTGTCTCCACAGACTCATTGGTTTAATAGTAAATCGAACTGGCATCGCAGAAGTAAATGCAAATGACTTCTCTTTATGAAGCTTGAATGGAAACGATGATTTTTCCAGACTCTCGTACGTTCCTTTCAAGGGAGGTAACCGTGAAGTTCCTTCCGGTGATGTAACGTCTCTTGTTTTCGTGGGTAAGAGTCCACATCCGAGTATGTTTATTCTTTGTTCTCCCGGAAGTGGAGAAGATCCGGAACGTCTATCAAAATCATCAACAGATTGTACCATTCGTATTCGTTTTCTTGTATCAACGTAAGTATTGATATTCTCGCTAAACCTCTTCTGGGGCGGAGTATGGAACACGTCAAGAGACAGAGACACCTTGCTGAGCGACGGAAGGCGAAGGGGATCGTATGAGAGACCAAAGTAGTCGTAGTTTTGCATGTTGTTCGGTGAGATGAATGCTCGCCCAAAGAATATATGTCTGTCTTTGTGGATCTGATCACTGTACCTGAAACTCTTCTCCGGAGTCGACGGTGGGGCGAAATCGGAACCAGCAACCTCTGATAGACTTTCATCCGCCGGTATGGTTGATTCTGTGTAAAAGCTTCTCGCTCTCATGACACTTTCGCCACGCATTAATCCGATTAAGAGATTAAAGGTCTTACCTATGCCAGATTAATGCACTGAGTTGGATTTAAATCCTCTAAATCGGATCTGTTTGCAGGTTGCCGTTGCAGTCCAACAAACAATCCATGAAACATTCAAGGCTTTCGTGACGCTAAATCGGATTCTCAATGTTCGGTCGACGAGAAATTACTTCCCAAACGACGTGACACCTTTTTGATCTTGAACTAAACATAAGTCCATTGCCTGTTCCCAAACATACGCCATCAGCGGTAACAGAACGTACTCCTGTGGAGTCGTTAACTGTTTCCAAAGCTTTGCTTCACGTGTGAGGTACTTCGTTTACAGTCACACTATTGGGTATTGAACCGGATGTCACCATACGGCTTTGTATCAATTGCTTACCACGATTATCTTCTTAATCTATACGCCCAGGTCAGTTCATGTTTCGCAGGAAGCAATTTCAGGTTGCTAAAGCAAATTGTACTCAATCCTCATTCGAATGCAGTTCTTGAACTCAAACTTGTTGAACAGGTAACCTTGCATAAATTTAGCGGTGGTCAATAGATATATCCAATCAAGTATTTATATCCAATATTTTTTGTTAACAAGGGACTTGTCTGCAAATTACATGCTCATAGATTTTTACCAGCAAGACTCTGATTCAAGGTAGGGGGTTCAGTCGAGGAGGACATTTGATACCTGAACCCAGCGTGTTATCAAAGAGATTATTGTTTAACACAATTGCCAGCCCGGAATATTGATGAGATTTAGATATGCTGACTTGTTGTGTTCGCGGAAACAATGAAGTAACGTGTGTGGTCATTCTGGCCTATGAACTAAACATCACGCTCTGCTTGGTTCACTGCAGTTCAAAACAGGGTCTGGAGGTTCCATATTATATTGTAATCATTACACATTTTTCTTTACAAGGTGGTTATTCAAACTGACAATGAAGTAATTTTGTTTCACATTTTTATGTTGGTTAAAAGTCTGAGTCAAACTGCATGACGAGAAACTAAATGTATGGTAACTCGCTGATTTAGTGATTTTGGATTTTACGTGGATTTCGGCAATCTTTCAGCCACATCACTGCGGTATCACGTCGGTTTGAGGCTCAATCTCTGGGTTAAAGAGAGGTACCAGGGTGGGACTCGAACCATGATTGCCAAAGCTCGCCGATCGCTGGGAAGACGCGCTAACCACTGCGCCATTCCATGCCACCGCTGAATTGAGTTACTGCATGAACAAATTACTATTTTGTGGCTTGCGTAACAGGTATAGCCTTAAGTCGGAATCAATGTCCAGCTGGAATTGTATTGAGGGAAATGTGGTATATAGCTCTTTGTTGGCTGGATGCGAGGTTATGGTTGTTTCTCCCGGAAATGACGTCTTCATAGTCTTGCTCCATGACTGTGGAATTATTTTTTTCATTAATTAATCAATTTATTTTAAAAGCCTTTAGCCAGTCTACAAATCAAGTCTAGCTAGGTAGGAGCAGGTCCCTTGAAGGAATAAAAATTAAATATAATAAAATAATTTAGAATAGTTCATGTACTATTTTTTAATCTAAAGTCTTCAGTAAACGATCATTTGATCATTTGACAAATAAATACCTTGCAGACAATTTTAGAGAATATAAATAATATGTATGCGTCAGATAATAAGTAGATACATGTATTTACATATTTTTTTAAATTTCAGTTTGTAATTTTGAGATGTATCATGACAAAAATTAATTACCCTTTAACTACATATTATATTCCTGTAATTACATTTAATTACATTTTTAAAAATCAAACGTACCATGAATAAAAAAAAGAAGAAATAGTTTGTCGGTAGCTATCTGAGAAAAATAGACTGTCTCACGCCATGAGATAAAAAATAGACATTAGAAAAATCTCCCCCCCCCCCCCCCCCTCCGAAAAATAAGATATTTACTCTCTAAGGCAATAAGATGCAGCTTGAGTTGTTATCACGTATATCCAAAATTCTATGCCCAAACTCATTCACTTCAACTATAAAATTTCGTTTTAACTCCATAGAGGATAAACGTGTTTTACATAAATACAAATGAAGCGTTTAAGTTTTTGCCTTAAGTTGTTAAACTCAAAACATTTCAGCTATAAAGCGTGAATATTCTTTTAAAACAACTAATAACGTAGACTCAAGTTTCACACGTTTCAAATACGCTGCAAAATACGGCTCATCTTTGCACAAGAATCGTTCTCGACGTCAACTGCTTTCAGAGTGCCAAGAGTTGTCTCCCTTCAATAAGTCGTTGGAAAAACCTGCTGCCTGCATTTATCTGATACTGGACCCTTTCATGTCGGGATGAGCCGTGGTATGGTGGGTTGATGACCTAACTCACCTCCACTGAGCCTAAAGCATTAGATTTATTCTCGCTGGGGAGATCTCTGTCTAAAAAAATGGTAAATATAATTTTTTAAAAAATGAAAAATAAAGGATCTCGACAAAACCTAGGGGATACCGCCATAGCAACTCGATACTCACCTTTTTGTTGTATTATTAACAATAGGGTAAAGCATCAGTTTAATGGATCAGCCTCACACCATGATAAATGTGTGTGTGTGTCATGTGTGTGAACTGCAAAACGAAATAAGGCATAAGCATACGGTCAGTTGAGAGCAGGAGGAAGACCCGCATCACCAGTGGGGAGCAGGATGATTTGATGCAGGGAAACCTGCAAGCTGAGGTGAGGTCGGGTTGCTTTGAAGGGGAAGGGGCGTCATAGTTACGTCAGGGTGTATATCTTTGAGTTAGTCTGTCTGAAAAGCCCAGCAATTTATTTTTACTTCAGAGATTTGGCATTGGCAAGTCTATAAAACTTACCAGTCTATAGGGATAGCTGATTTGAAATTTGGCCGAGGAGACACTCGACTCTGTTCAATAAATATTAATTTATTCATTGAAAAATACATTAAATACATTTCAGACATTACAGTCACTTTAACATTTAAAGGGACATAATCAAAGTTGCGTCTGGATAATCGATCATAAACCTAAAATACGTTCAATTCGCTCTTATTGTAACAAAGAATCTTCGGCGAATGTAAACCTGACATTGAAAG
>JAUELE010258234.1:0-10504 GCA_031471655.1 Diodora aspera | reverse complement strand
ATGTTTAATTAAGTTTCATCAATATTTGTGACTGCTAGAGGTGTGACGTCGAATTGTTTACGGACGGACGGACGGACACCGGACTTTCCACTTATGCTAAAAACTCAGCTGGTTGAAACCAGCTGAGTTAACAAACCAGAGTACAGCACAGTGATAAATTCATTTTTGGTAGTGGGCGGCCTGTTAGCAAAATCCACTGACGAGCGACTTAATGCTGTTTATGGACAGGCCCCTCCATCATCTGCTACAATCAAACGATGGGTTATAGAATTTAAGCATGACAGAGAGAGTCTAGAAGATGACCCCCATCCAGAAGTCCTACCACCAGTATCTCTCAAGAAAAAAATAGAAATAGTGCACAATTTAGTGATGGAAAATCGACGAATCACACTATATGAGATAGAGGTGAGCACTGGCATATCACATGATTCTATAGACACCATTCTTCCTGAACATCTTCACATGTCAATGTCATGGGTGACTACAAGTAATGCCCTGTTAACCAGGTACAATGTCAACCCAGATGATTTTCAGTTTAGAATTGTACCTGTGATGAAACCTAGGTCTATCACTTTGATCCAGACAGCCAACAGGAATCAATTGAATGGAAGCATTCCAAGCCTCCAAGAACAAAGAAGTTCAAAACCTCAAGGTCGACCAAAAAGATTATGGCTACTATATTTTGGGACAGTAGAAGAGTAATTCAGATTGATTACCTTCCATATCGAATTACAATGAATGGAAACTATTATAGCAATTTACTGTGGAAAGTGCGCCAGTCTATTAAAGAAAAACGGCATGGCAAAATTCGACATGGAGTTCTTCTTCGTCAGGACAATGTGCCGAGTTGCAGTGGCTGCTGTTCAAAAATGCAAGGGGCGTTGGTTAGTGCTCCCTGATGTGACATTCTACAAACAAGGCATAATAAATTACTGGCAGAACCACTGGAATAAGTTATTGTACTACACGGGGGCTTTGTTTAAGAATAAAGATATCTTGCCGAAAAATTTCACCCTGATCAATGTTAGTCTCACAACGTTTTGATATCCCCTCGTAAATATGAAATAATGCATGTCTAAACATACAACATTGGTTGGAATATTGCTGTAAATAAACCATTACTCCTCAATCGCTTGCTCGTCTGTGCCACAGACCTTTATCAAGGCTTCCTCTAACTTTGTGGTTTTCCTCTCTGCTTAAGCCGTAGATTCTTGTCTTAAATATAGGCAAAGACACAGGCAGATTAATATCATTTGCCCAGCTGCCTTCCTATAGCTGTGACTTAGGCCTGAGGCTATGGTCTAGTAAGATGTTCAATTTACTATGCCTTGACTCATGGACATTTAAGAAAGGAAATGGAGTTGTAGAGGAGTAATGTGTCTCCCTTTAGTCATTGTTCAACCTAAGGGTCTTGCAGAATGTCTGGTGATGTCAAAACCCATCACGCCATCTAGGTCAAACATTCAGACTGCGTCGAGCATACCCGAGCTACAATAGAAATAAAACCGTCGAGATCATCTAGCTTTGAGACCTGACATCTGATCTCAACGCCTTCACAAATACACTGACACGCTACTTGAAGATCGTTTTCCATCGTATAATGGTTTAAGTAAGATGTCAAAACGTTATCTCATCTCTCACAAAAGACATCTGACTGGTGACTGATGAACAACATCATACCTGGAATCTAAACTTACAAAACGTCACTAATACAGATGTTGCACAGAGTTGACGCCGTCTCTGAAATCTATTTTCTCTTCTTTTTGTAACTAATACACTGAGTCTACCCAAGTCTTACATTGAGCTGTACACAGACCTGAAGACTTTAAGACTTGCCAAGTCTTTTAAGTAAAAAGGATTTGTCAGACAGACAGAAGCTCTATTATGTGTAGACACGTAATGCAAAACAACAGATACTATGAAACAGTTTGTAAATATTTTTCAGCAGTTCAGTACACTATCCTATTGCAATTATAAAGTAAAATCGTGAAGAAATAGCATTGGTGTCGCGAATGGAACGTGAACGTGGATGTCTGATTGATGGAAGGGCTTTAAATAAATAAATTTGACTGCTTTTGAGGATACAACGTTTAGGAAATAGTATAGAATTTTGTCAAGACCCTGAGTCAAGGCATAGAAAACTGAACATTTCGCTCTGCCATAGCCATCTCTGCTTAGCCCTGCCCCAGAGCTAGGCAAGACAATATAGTCCCAGGAATAATTATTTGACTCCGATATTACATATACAAATTTAGGAAACTTTATACAACCTTAAGGTCTTGACAAAAGTCTAGAAATAGTACTGTGGTTTGAAAAAATGGGATACTTTTAGAATACAGTATTGAACAAAAGTGATTGTCATGTGAAAACAATATTAAGAAATCAATAATGAGACCTTGAGTACAACATCGAATAAAAGGAACAACTTTGAGGAATACGGGATTGCGGAAATGGGACTGACCTATATAGTGTAGTGCAGAAGAAATGAGATTGTTTGGGTGTATACCGCATTGAAAACCGACAGGTTTCGCGACTGCAAGCATTAAGAAATCGAACAAAACAGATCTGTAGAAGATATCTGTAATAGATGAAACAATCAGGACTGTATCTACGAAACAAGCCAAAACCATATTTATCAGGGCTATTTTGGTTGTCCCAATCTTTATGTCAATTACGACGTAAATGTTTCACAAAAGGTTAACATTTTTAACGAAAAAACATCTGTTCTAATTTCCCAATGTTTTGTTTTTTCTACACAGCCGCGTGACACAAGCAAACAAAATGGCGTGCCATACGCATCACATAGTGTTCCTGCCTTTCTCTCAGCTTGAGATTGTTTGTTTAAAATGGTCCTTTGTGTGTAGAACGCGTACAACAATCACACCTACAATTCCAGGCCGTTAGAGGGCGCCAAAGTTAAATGTTGAGTATTGTGTGTGCACACAGATTGCAGGTCATCAACTTCTCTTTCACCAACAAGTCAGTCTTAAGTACTCTCTTGATTCTAGTCAATCGGGCGGGGTTGTCATTCGGAAAGCTGTCGGGATCGTTAAAGACCTGAATTTCTGCATTATGTAGATCTTTAACAGAGTGTCGGATATTCGAGCATTCATAACCAGGCAGAGGGGGTATTAAAAAAACACACCAAAAAACCCAAAGATGATCACATACATCAGTTTTCGGTATTTAGTTTTATAAAGGGTAATGTATTCTTATGCAGGATAGACGTTTGTCACGACTCAAGACTGTCACATGCGATACGCAAACGAACTCAATTTCTCTCAGCTTCTGGTTAGAAGAGACCAAGAGGTCGTAGCAGTGTAAATAAAACATCAGCCGGTAAGTTATAAGCGGTTATATTATTTATAATGAGAGGTTAATTCGTCAGCTAGGAAAGGAAACATACTCCCAGGAATAATAATTTTATTTTTAAATTACATATATGTAGGCAACCAGCCTTACATGTAGGTTCTTCAGAGAATTAAGTCTATCAGTATCAGTGTCGGCACATACAATCTACTGCCTAGCCCGCCGGATGATAACATCTCGACTTGCCTCAGGATTGCAGCGAATGCCTTCAAGGAATCTTATCTCCACCAGATGTCGCTGTTTCACCCACAGCAGCAGTTCTTCAGATGGTTACATATCTGACTGTGTCATGGGCATGAGATGTTTTCTACTGAGTGCATATGCGCGTGCGTGTGTGCGTGTGTAAGTGTGTGAACGTGTCTTGGTTATCGGTAGAAGCTGTCACATTTGCAGGCTCATAAACAACACTAAGTTGTTTGTCTGGTTGAGTTCAAATAATTATAAGCTGGACTAAACATTAACGTTATCACATGAAAATATCCTTCTGCTAACCATACACATTACATGAAAAAAATGTTTAAAATTACACGGACTAGCCGAATTTATAACCTAGGTGTGAAATTATCAAAGCTTGGACTGAAATTTAGAATATGAATGGTTCAATTCGATTTTTATTTTGTCTGTTCCAAGAGGCTGCCTCTTTTGCCGCAATGAGTTCAGATGATTTTTCAGGATCTTTTATACATTTAAATGCCGATCCACTCCACTGTGCAACATCTGCCAAGCCGTTTTGTGTCGTGTAGTCACCCCTGTAAACGACGTGTGTGTGTGTGTGTGTGCGCGCGCGCAGGGTGTGTGTTTGTACATGTGTGTGTTACAGATACTCAAACCCTTTAGTTGTAAATTAGATAGACTATATCTCGAGTTACCTATATTGCGCGTGTTTAGCGGGGTACAGACTTGTATCAAGACATTGTGTAAAGAGAAACATAATCTGAACTTAAACTTACCTATGATACTCATCTCTGCTAGGAGAATAAATGTCATGTCTACAAGAATAATGTACTCTACTATAATCCTTTCATATACTCGTATATTTAAGATCTTAACGGTCCCAGTGAGGTACAGATTTTTGTAAAGATCCTAATGATGTTAAAATGCTTTAATATATGTAAAATCAGAGGCAGAATTATGTTACCTTTCCTAGCTGTGTGTCGATAACCGCCGTACACAATAAGATGTGAAGCTTCCTATGCCGGGACTCAAGGTCTTGACAAAACTTCGAGTGTTGTGTCAGAGACGTAAGTCATACCAAACCTATTACAATGTCATGGTCCATAATAACATTGCAACACATTTAATAAGACGTTAACGGCCTTTTTTGATGTCGTACGCATAAGTTGAACAATATGACGTTAACGATTTAATACGACCGAACATATTGTAAAACATTTGCTTTTTTTAACCCTAGGACTGCGGGAAGTTTCCGTTACATTGCAAACATTTGGCAGGACAACATCTGGTTTCGTTATTCTCGTTTTTCAAAGTAAGCACGACAGCATAGAGAATCCGAATGCACGTGCTGCGCTTCCGGGTTCAATTATACTCAAAAAACATTATGCACACAGCGCGAGCTGTGAGCAGTTGGATTTTTGTCGGGGTAACCCGAGTAGCGTGACTCACATATGCACAAGCACTTTAAATACTTATGTTAATTGTTGAATGTATGCAGGGATGTGAGCCAAAAGATGTGCTGCCCTCTCAGAAAGTGTTGCTTGCTCTCTTCAACGTGGCTTTACAATCGGGACAATTTTAAAAACTAATCTTCTCAAAAGAAGTTAAGGATCAAATATAGTGATACCACTATTTTATTAACAAGAAACAATGAATCCGTAATCCAAAATCCACATGATAACAAGTTTGCACACATGCCACATGCCATTGTATGCATATTTAAAGAGAATTTCATGAACAACACGTGCAAATGTTGCATGTGCCGATTCATCATGAATTTCAGATTTTGAGGAACATTTCCCGTCAAACAAATTTCCTATAATTCTGTAACCTTCAGCATTGAATTTTTTCCCGAACCTTTAAGGTAATTGGTAACTTTTTAGTAGTAACAATATTGAATAAAAGCACCCTTTCCAACAATATGCTCTTTTCTAACAATGGCTATTTCCGGTAAACCTTCAAACGATTATGCTTTTATCAGGTTCAACCCTTAACGTCTTTGGAGCAGCTTACATTAAACTATGATGCTCGAGGTACACTCATCGCTGGAAGCCAGAAAACCAAGACTTTCTCTCTTTACAAGAACCCATTATGACAGAGGTCATTTTAAGAAAGTCTAACGCGGTCAAGATTTTTAGAACATAAAGTATTGTTCTATTTCATCTCCCCCTTTAGACCAAAACATTGTGTATTTTTTGTTTTCTATTGTTTGGTCGTCTGAATTTCAGCCATTATTTTCTCACACTGGCGTGAGATCGCTAGGCTAGTTGGCTCTGTCCTTCAACGACCGTAGCTAACCAACACAAACTCTCAGCAACACATCAATAGATCGTGAGCTACAAACGCCCGCGTTAATACTCACTACCACAAAAAACAATGACACATAAGCCCCCGTGGTAAACTAAATCGTTAGCAAATTGAACTTAGTGACATAGCGTCAACACGTCGAGGGAAACGGCAAACACCAGCTCCTGTAGTTCACTGCACCAACTCTACACAATTAAAACATTTGCCCGCAGAAGAAAACAATGCTCACAAATATTAGAATAAGTAATTTTTGTCGAGTGGACGAAACATTCCTGTGTGATCAATATGGAAAATAATTAAGAGCAAACAAGAAAAGCACAGAGTCCGGGAAAAAGCAACGTGAAGAATGTAGTCTCCTAGTCACCAACTGAAGTTCGAGTCCATGACACAGCTTTCCAATATGCGGAAGTTTGTTGAAGTTTTGTAAGTCACCAACTGGAGTTCGAGTCAATGGCACAGTTCTCATATATTGGGAAGTTTCCGGAAGGTGTTTAAGCCACCAACTGGAGTTCGGGTCCATGATACAACTCTCCAATATGCGGGAGTTTCCGGAAGGTTTTTAAAAAACCAACTGGAGTTCGAGTCCATGATACAACTCTCCAATATGCGGGAGTTTCCGGGAGGTTTTTGAGCCACCAACTGGAGTTCGAGTCCATGATACAGTTCTCCAATATGCGGGAGTTTCCGGAAGGTTTTTAAGCCACCAACTGGAGTTCGAGTCCATGATACAACTCTCCAATATGCGGGAGTTTCCAGAAGGTTTTTAAGCCACCAACTGGAGTTCGAGTCAATGACACAGTTCTCCAATATGCGGAAGTTTGCTGAAGTTTTGTATCCTTAATTTCTGCATAGATTTGTACAACACTTTAACTGTACGTACGATTCGGAGATAACATATTGTCAATAAAGATAATTTTATCAAACTTTTGTCACCGTGAAAACGTAAGGTAATCCATTGTTTAGGTTACCTCTTGGCTAAAGTCATGAAAATGTACAATACGCAAGCCAGCATGTGAGGAAACTGCCATTCTACATATTATAACTTCACTCGAAATGTACGAAATAAAGTTTTCTGTCGGTCTGTATATTGATAATAGTTGTACACATACTCATTTGAGGTAACCAAGCACTATCTTGTACAGTTAAACCACTCTGCATCTTTAGGACAACAAATCGAGAAAAATGGATAATTAACAAGGACAATCTTTAAGCTACACACAAAGTAATATGCGACAAAGAAGATATACAAGAACAGACAAATGAGAACAGATTTCGATAGTCGTGTTAACTATAGAAAGGGGTTTCTTCGGGTAGGCTATATTCTTTCAACTGTAACAAAGCTAGGCCTTCAATTTCCTGGTCATGGCTGACTCAATTTGGACTTATTTGTCAATTAGTGTTTATTAAAAAGGAAGTGAAGATTGACTATTTTGTCTTGATAGAGATAATCTGACGGATTGTTTTACTTAAAAGTCTTAGAAAGTCTCCCTAAATAGCAATTCTAGAGATATCTGCTTACCGAAGACACACAAGGCTCCGTGCAATAAATTTGTACTCACTTTAAAATACATACAACGAAGAAACAAATAGTTTCAGAGACTGCCGTCATCGCATGTCAGATTGGGATAAAAGTGTCTTATTTAGCATTGGCAGCCTAATAGAGAGCAGGTGCTCATGTAATCATATAAGCTAAGGTTGGCACTTCAAGGTCAAAATCTTAATAGTACTGCCATATGTATAAATTCACCATTAATTCGTTATTTTTCTCATACCATAACTCCGGAATAATAGTGTGTGTCACTTCCTGGAAGGGGTGTGAGGTATTAACTTTGTATCAGTTTGAGCAAATACAGTCAGATGCCAAACACAATCTAACAGATTTACAAAAGTGAAGCTTTCACAATGTCCCACGCAATAGTTATTTCTCCGCAAAATATATTTCATGATAGAAAAGATTTAAAGAACATGACAAAAAGTGAACGACTAGAGAAACTATACTTGTACAATTTTATGTTGGTTCAAAAGAGGTTTTCTACGAATGTTTTACCCCCGAAAAGCATATTTAATAACCATTCATTTCACTGTATACAAAACAAATTATATTCATTTCTTATTTTCATCACAAAGAGTTTTCTTCTCAACCAGATTTTCAACATGTTTAAAACATATACAACTGGTTTACTCTCCAACCTGTACATTTGTTCCCTTCTCACTCTTTAAGACTTTCTCGCTTCTTGTGTACAGAACTACATGCACTTGATATGTTATTATATAGTGCATCATGTTATAATTGATTTGGCCGCATGGTGACATTATAAAGATCAATCATAGTTACAATATCCTGATGTTTTGTTCTATAGATTCTTATCGATTTATACTGAGAAAAACCGCAAATCATGTTTTTAAATTTGATCTTATTTTATTTTATCGATGATTAGTCTTGAACAATTGTGCTGGGTGACAGTGTCCCAGGCAATGATATTCCAGTCAAAATATTAAGTTTGTTTATTAATTACTACTGGATTCATACACATTTGCTTTACATGACATAATGGGCGTGCTATGACTTAATGCAATCAGGGTCACTCAAATATCACCGTATGTACGTATGACACTAAAAGCAGTCATACAAACAGCAGTAAACTGAAATAAACCTTTAACACACAAATGTCTCCTCATCTGTATTACACAAGGGTCCGTCTTCACCGGTCACTTCACGACTCCCGGGTGTCAAGACAAAACGACTTACCCCATGTGAGAGTAAACAACATTATACAGATTAAAAGGTGACATGTTTGCCAACTTTCTCCTGCGGACCACCCTGGTCCTCCCCGTGCTCGGCGCATCTACTTGAGACACACACACACTACGCGCGCAGACAGGTGAATAGCTCAACAATACCCGACGCTTACCATGCAGCTATTCTCAATTGTCAAAGCCTGATTTGAGGACCTCAAATTGATCACTTTGTAATTGTACCGCTCTTTCAAGTTTTGGATGACTTAGAACTCAATTTGAGGACGGAATTTTACTATTCTTACAAACCTTTCTCAAAATACTTAAATGGAAGATTGTAATTGTAAAGCTCTTTCAAGTCTTCGAATGATTAAAACTTCATTTTGAAGACCATGACCTTACCATGTCTTGGTCAATTTGAAGTGTAAATTTACCCTTTTTCGGTAAATCTTTGGATAGATATTTAGACAGGACTGTATTTTTACTATTCATGAATGACTACATAACTCAATTTGAGGCCTAGAACATTACAAATTTCGCAAGTCCGCGATGCCTCACAATACTCAAGACCAATGTTTCAGGAAATTCTGCGAATTTCAACACAATATAAGCTGGCAAGTCTCTGGACAATAGCACTGGCATAAACGAAGGTAACACTTTCTTCAAAGGCAGCTTACCCAAGGTTATTTTCCGAGAGTTTGAAAACAGGGTTAAAATATCGTTTACATTTTAACAGTATCTTTGAGTTCGGCCAATCGCAAGAACAAGCTTTCAGCCACAGAGTAAAACCTAGCTTATGTCGGCCTTGTGTCCATCAGGAACTGGCAACTGACTGATCGGTGTCTGATTGGCGTCTCATCGACGCTTGTGCGAGGGCGACATAAGCGCTCTTGCAACTGGCTTACGACTGCCAGGAACTAGTTGCATATGTTCAGCTTCCGGCTCCAGTCGCCAAGTGTATCCAGTTGGATGCAAGCGACATAACCCTCACGGCTGCTAGCAACTGGATCCGGACAGTTACGTCTGATAGCTTTAATCTCCAGTCGTAGTCATGAGCGACCAGTTCGAGCTAGCTGCCGTCAGTTTCATCGCGTCGTAGTCGACATAAGCTACATGTTGGTTTTATAAGAGATAGAAGACGACTGACGGCCAGCGACAGGGTAGAGTAAAAAAGAGTTCCCCATTCAGCCAAGCAGGAGGATACTGTGACACTTGACTGTGTCATTATCCAGAAACTCAACGGATATTTCAGAATATAAAATCATTTTAATGTAGAATATCAGACAAAGTGCTATCGACAGTTTAAAAATGAAAATCAGGAATCGAGTTTGTATACTTCAACAGTTTATAAATGGTTTACCCTAAACTCGATATGACATAAGAATGACCTTTTCCGCAACCCGAAAAATTCCTTCTCGTCCTGCTGTGTATATGTACAGCTGCTGCGGCATTACACATCCATTCTAGATAACGACTTAGATATAAACAAATATTAATATGCTTACTTTTAAGTGGGCTCACAGTAAACCGTGGACTTACTCTACGCAATCAAGATGTGCTTCTACATTTATCGATAGATGATACACGTCTTCTCACCCCGATTCTTACATTTATCTATACTTAAAGTTGGATGCGTTTCCGAACGCTAAAATATGTCTGGTGCTATCTGTGTGAATTGAATAATATAAACTGTAAGTTATACAAGGTAAAAGTGTATGTCAAATTTAATTCCCTTAGTCCCGGCATATGCGGATGGACATAATATACTGACGTCCAAAAGAAAGTATATCAAGATTTTGAGAGACTACTGAATACATTCACAAATGCGTTGGCTATACAAGAGATATCGATCCTTCAAGATTAGGAAGTTTTATCAATGACATCATGTCAATCAAATTACACTCACCGAAATCCAAGC
>JAUELE010258223.1:0-10504 GCA_031471655.1 Diodora aspera | reverse complement strand
TAGGTTGTCACAGCAACGACTGCATAATCTTATGATTTTGAATATGCACTCATCGGTGGAGTCCTGTGATTACACAAAAGCACAACAACAATATTCAGAAAAATTAAAAGAAAAGTCTAGACATTGTAAGCACATTTTATTAAATTGTGCATTTGAATAGACAGTAGACTATATTGTCACTACGATATTAAAGAGCTTCCGGGTTTGCGATCAACATAAGGTTCAGTAAGCAACTTGCTGTTACGTTTGTTACATAAGACTACACTTAAAATATACGTTCATTCAAAGTGTTTGCTATGATGAATTTTATTTGGACCGGCAAATTTGTTATGGGACTGGTAATTATAAACGCTCTTAGTGCAACGGAGCGGTGGAAAAAATTGCCAGCGGGAACACTGACCAAAACGGAATCTTGCATTGCAGAGCGAGAAATTTCATTCTGTTAACGATACATGGAGGCATCTGAGGTGAGACTCTCGGTTATGTTTTAGCGTACCATGTGACCATGTCAACTACTTTCACTAAACGATAAGTTTCAGACGAAGAAATGAGACGGCTATATCAGTTCTGCAAATCATAACCAAAATAGCGGTAACGTAAACTGATAACATCATTGCTTTAATTATGTTCAGACAATGCCAACCACAGGGGGTAAACTCGCTTACACTATAACGTACTGAACCTCAACATAATAGGAATTTTGAAGGGTAACGACTTGAAATGGGATCTCTACTGCCCTACGTATTCATTATAATATTCCGCAATTAATATTCCTGTCATGTTATGAGTTGCTTTGTGATTATTTGGATTGGGGTCAATTAATATGAAAGAAAACTTCGCTGATGTATACATTTTAAAACAAAATGTCTTAAATATCAAGAACATAATTATAATGACTGACGACTAGTTTTATACAAGGTTCATGATCTAAGCTGTCAGTTTACATTTAACGTATGTGGGAGGCACTAAAATAGTCAGCTCAAACAATTATATAAGTCATTATGCAGAAACCGATCACTGTATATTACGCGATGACATGGCCCTCTGGTCAGAACTTTCCTCACAAGAAGAGCCTTTAACTGTAGTGGTGACCACTGTAGGTAAATGGTTCATGGAAGAGACTGTTTGCAGTTGGGGATAATCAACCTAGTTCAACAGTTGATATATGACACTAAGCTACAACGATGACAGAGGACACTTAATAGATCATTGTTGATGAAAGATATTTAATATCATTGGGTATGACATGGGATGCTAAGGGAACGACCATTTGATTTTTAGGGGGTTGGGGTACAGGAAGATGTTTCTCTTGCAAACTATGTTTTTCTCTCATGGCATCCGACCATCTGTTTTTTCTTAGAGAATTGCCGACACACTTTTTATTTTTTAAATATTATGTTTGATATTTAATGTACATTTTGCATAAGTATAGTAAGTTATTTAAGGGGGGGACAGGAGCGGATTCAGGATTTTGTGAAACGGGTGTCTACCAGCGAAATGAAGAGTTTTATATGAGGTTTGTGGACCCAACTTCCACCTGAAAATTTTAATTTATGGATTTAATGTTAATAAAGTACGTGTATATAATTATATCTTGAACAGCCTGTCACGCAAGAAGTGATCATCGATAACCCCAATTAATCTACGGTATATCTGGAACAACGTTAAAACGTACCGATGCTTTCGGGATTTTTACATTCGCCAAAACACTCTTACTATTTTTAAAAATGAAACTCCCTACAGCGATGGTTAATTTATGCTTACAGTGTAGGTGGAGGCACTGCGAGACGTTTCGAGCGAAGGGAAATCACAACCTGTTTAAAAGTAGAAAATGAATTCGTCTCGATCAGCCGGGATACAAGAATACAGCATCATTTAATTAGGCACATACTTTTATGATGACCAATTAACAGTTTATGTTATTTTATAACACAGAATGCACCAGACATATTTCGTGCTCGGAAACACGTATCGAACTCCAAAACAGATCCTCAATATCATCGGTTGATATAGGATACTCGACTTGTGTGGTTGACTAAACCTCTATTTCCGTGTTCAGCAAAATGACTGATAATCATTATATAGGATCAAAACACTAATTGAAAATAGCTATAGGGGACAGGTAAACTTTCATCAAGAAAACTAACACAACGCCGACAAGTAAATAAACCGTGTGTATTTCATGTTAATAATTTTCACCATGCAAAATTGCTAAAGACATTCAACTGGAGGACGGATCATCATGAAGCAAACCATAGAAATGCAACAAAATGTGATTAGGATTCAATGACAGTATTTAAAAATATTTTATGTCCGACGAAGCAAGAGGTACGAAGACATTGATATGAGACGTTTGCTGTGTACATGAATCGACGAGCTCGGGCAGAGCAAGGGTCCCAACCTATCTACTTTCACCCAGTGTTAGATTGGAAGTCGCTGTTAGGGTAGATTTGGGGACGGGTATTATTGTTGCGGGGAAACAGCGAATGGCGGCTGTCAATTTCAAACGCACTTGCAAACAAATTGGATGAAACTATGAAACCTCAAACCTCACTTCTCGCTGTGTTGTCGACACGTCTTTAAACACAAACCTATCGTTAAGGTGTACCCAGATCTACTCCAGGAGAAAACTTCTCATGACAGTGCTACGTCAATATAACACACTGGTGTCAACATACATGTGACAGGACGGAACATGTCGGTGTACAGAGACCACCTCGCTCAATGTTGTTTACAGTGTTTGTTGTGTGAGGACGGTTTCTGTGTTTGTGTGTATATGGGTGAATGAATCTCTCACGAGAGAGAGAGAGAGAGATACAGAGAGAGAGAGAGAGAGAGAGAGAGAGATACAGAGACAGAGAGAGAGAGAGAAAGGGAGTGAGAGAGGTTTAGAGAGCGAGCGAGAGAGATAGAGAGAGAGAAATGGAGTGAGAGAGAGAGAGAGGGAGAGAGAGATAATACGTCGCTAAGTATATTTGAAATGGGGCAAATTGAACTCACATGTGCAACGTCAGTGATTTCCTATATAGTTTATTAATACATCTAAAGACGAAAGGCAATGCCATGTATGAGAACGTGAGAAAGAGGTAAGAAAGAATTTCTGTTTGATGGTAATAAAATGTTTGAGCACCATGAGTTCTAAAAAAATATTGATCTATCTCTTTACATTATGAATAAAACTATTGACATTTTATTTGACGAGCCTACAGCACACCCGTTATGTAAAGTTATGATAAATGAAGTAATTTTAAAAAATGACCAGCGCGCATAGTTTAATGACGGAGCGGATTTCGATTTCCTGCCAAGGTATACAGTCTGTAAACATTCGAAATTAGCCGAAAGTCATTTTTCTATATTCGATTACCCACACATCCGTTATAGTTTATGCGCACAAGCGGAGTCCGAAAATACCCTCCGGATTTATGAATAAATCAATCAGGCGCCTCATATAATGTAGCGCAAGAAAAACACACCCGATTCATAACCATCCACGCATAGTGGATCAATACAGGGAATTGACAAGTTCAGATGGCGGTATAAAAGGTTACCCCGATGCTAAGATAATATCGAAATTTGGTGGCCAGAGTGTGTTCCGTTGACCGGGGAAGTTGGTTAAGGGTGATCAAGAGCCTTCCACCCACTTCGCTCTCACCACCAGCGGAGTTATTGTTCTTGTCTGGTGAAACGCATTATCGTCGGTAGCCCAGAAACACCAGCTTTATCGAGAGCTGGGAGCCAACGATAGGAATTTACAAAGGCTGCGTGTTGATATCATTTCGGTCTGCCGACGAAGACAGGAGGATGATATGAGAGTGAGCTCTTGAACTTGCTTTAAATACACTGTATTATTGTATGAAAACTTCACGGACTGAAACAGTAAGTACTGGTTTTTTTTAAAATATTGTCTTGTGTCGAGGGCTAGTGTTGGATAAACATTCAGAGACGATAAGCGGCATTGGATTATAATTCTACGTAGAGTGGCGAAAGCTTTTCAAGTTTTGTTTTATATGTCATGTAGATTTTTGAAATTATTATAGAAAGTACGATTTCACAATACCCTGTCGTATATCGTATGTTCCACATACAGACTAAACATTGAACGATTGTTGATATAAGGTCATAAAGAATATCAAACTTTACCAATACTTGAAGTTTTCTAACATATGTAAGATAATTGAAGTTGAGAAGAGTTATTGCAAAACTTAGGTGTGGGTCAAAAGATTTTCATATTCAGATAGGCTGTAGAGAAAACAATAACTCATTATCACCCGTAGTCTTATAAGCCGGACTTGTAGCGGTACTTTAGAAGATGAATATTAGACTCGTTTACTTTATCCACACGTCTACAGCGATGTACAGAAACGTGTATTCCTAAATACATGAACTATTATTGTCAGTATCCAAGTATGACAAAATTTGTGACTCGGCTGATTTGTAATTGCAGCAATATAATGTCCAGACTTAGAATAATTTTGTATATGATGTTTAACTAAAGAAAAATACCTAATTACTGCAAGCACTATATGGCTCTCTGATAATATATAAAGCGCTAGCTGTATTTGTACCTGTAAATACAACACTTCTTAATGTGACGGTGGACTTATCTTGTTTGCTTATATATATTATTATATACATGTATATATTAATGATGTCAACACATACTGAATTGTACTTTGTGTATAATATCGCATCTTCTGATATTTTTGTATAAGGTGTACATTGAGAGAAATAACAGATAATTATTGTTGTAGTAAGGCGCTCTGACAAGTTTAAGTGTCAACACTTCCTGATTGGTACTCTGGGCTTCATGGCCTTATATACGAAATAAATCTGTCAATTTGTCATACACAGTAGGTAGCATATTTGATTTATATTTTATGTAGTAAGTATAAACAAGGACAAATATATCTCGATCATGGATTAAATGCATCTTCTTTTAATAAACCCTCTTTGTTCGATATAAACGGATTTATCACAGAAATAGTATATTTAATACTGTGTTTTTTAAAATAAAAATGTTAAATAATACTTCCTGGTTTTTATATTTTTTTTTCAGGCCAGCGTATTGTTAACGATCTATTTGTCTTGCAAAGAAGAACAGACGCAATATAGATCCTTCTATTCCTCGACGAGCCAAAGTACAAACTTGGGATATTCAGACATAGCACGAAAGAGCATTTAGTTTCATCTGTGCTGGGATAATTTACGCCAGTGCAATTACTGGTGTGACACGCAGGGTTACTGCGTGCTAGCTATCAAGAAACAGTATTTACTCAACTGTTACAATTCTAGCATTCTGGCAGGCAATTGCCTTGTTGTGGCAAAGGATTATCTTATAAGTCATGGTCCAGAAACGGTTTTCTTGTAAATTTACAACTGGTCGGTCGATGTAATGGTTAAATTGTTTGTGGACCAGTGCAATATTGCTTCGTGTGTTGTAAAATTTGCCCTGCAGTCATTGACAGACAATCGTACAGTCAGCACTTAGCTACACGTTTGACATAAGTAAACATATTACTGAAACACTCGCTTTTCTGCTCTGTTGGATAGGATAAGCAAACAGATTGTAGACAAGCCATTCCTCGTCACGTGCAGCCTCTTCAGTGGCCAATAGCTATTAACACACCTCAAGCTGGATATCGCTATTTGTGGTCCTAAACCATAGTCGTTCAGCGAGGGAAGGAATTCTGTGCACCGTGAGGAATTGTGTTTTTTTAGGAGTCTAAGAAGATGGCAGATCGTTTGACATCACTGAAGAGGACATCCCGAAGGAAGGTTCCCCTGTCAAAGCTCCATACGGTGAGAACTGGGACCACCCATAGTAAGAGATCCAGCTATGAGAACAAGTCAGACACTTCAGAAAATCACAAACAAAAGACTCTACACATCCATGTTGGAAACACCTTCAAGATGAACCCTGAGGAAAAGTTCGAGGTTGGAAAGATGGAGAATCTGATGAACGAAATTCTTCTCAATCGGCTGAAGGACACTGTGTATGACAGTGAAACGTGTTCAGATTTGGCCAAGGAAATTGCTTGTTTAATTACCAGCAAGAGCAAAATGTTCCAGTGGAAGAGATACAAACTAGTAGCTCAGGTTCACATTGGTCAGCAGGATGGTCAAGCACTTAGAGTGGCGAGTAGATGTATCTGGGACTCATCTACGGACACTTATGCCTGTGTGTCCTACATGAACAAGTCACTGTTTGCCGTGGCGTCTTGTTATGGAATATATTTCGAATAAGGGAAAACATCGTGGATCTTTCCTTAAAGCGTGAACAACAAGGGTTGTTATTTGGTGATTTATGCGAAATTGTAATTCAATGTCTACACCTATGACCAATATCATATTCACATATTTCGTACACACATAAATACGAACATTGATTTCGCAATGTGATAAACTTTAATTTGTGTTACACATATTTATGATCCGCAAAGATGTAGTCATGCATTATGTACTTGGAAAACACGAATATAGAACTAACACGTTATTCAGTATGTTACTTTGATGTGAATCTGTTGTGTACTCCTCCTCTATGTGGACATATTCATGATACATTGCAATCAATTGGTTGTTATTGATTGGGTAACTATGCACCCCTTATCGATACTGTGCAAATTAAGCTGATCAATATGTAAACAATAGAACATAAACTGTGGATCAATAGTTAACACATACAAGCAATGTACGGTGTGTCATGTCACAGAACTGATTAACTTCCACCGCAGTGTTGTCTTCACTTTGTTTTGTAGGAGTTCGTTGTGGGCATGTAATATGGACTCATTGATTACAAAATTATAACAAACCTGACTGATTTGTTGAGAGTATGAATATGTTACCTAATTGTCGATCCATCAGCCCCGAGAGTACGGAACTTCAAAGAAACCTGTTTTGATACTGGATGTAATGAAAATGGATGGATGTTGTGATCAGCAATAATAACGCATATGCTCCACACGAAGAGGACTGAAACCATCCATAGCAAGACATCCAGCCTTGAGAACAAGTCAGACACTTTAGAGAAGCTAAATACAAATATTTAAACACACACTGTGGATATACATAAAACCTGAGGAACAGAATCATTACCCATATTTGTGCGCGTAACAAGGCGCTATTATTTGTGTGGCATATGTGTGATCGAAGTAATTTACTGTCACTGTAATGTACAGTATATATGTTGTTCATGATCTTGTCTTGGTGAAGTTCGTTTAGGTTGTAAACAAAGCATCATTAAAGAATATATTTATGAAAAATGCCTGGCAAAACCGCGTTTTTATGTTACTTCAGTTTTTATGTTACTTTGTTTTGTTCATGTTACTTCGGTTTTGATGTATACATACTTATGCTAATAATTATTGTCCCCGCCCCCATATAGCATGTCAAAAGCATTTGAAGAAGTTTTGAAATACAGACTACACAGCTTCTTAGATGAACCAACAGATTTAGTAAATCAAAGAAGATCAATATCAAATACAATCAACGTTCCATGATATCATTGCCATAACACTGTTAACATGACAATATAATAGTAGAATTCCATATGGCGTGAGACGATAATAATAATTAACAGGACTACACTCTTAACACTAAGTGGACTTTCCAGTTTGGCATAAATAGACGATATTTCCAGACTATGGTTATGGTTGGTTCTCTTTTCTCTTTTGTATTTTTTGATCCCCTACTTTTTTCAGTAGTATACATTTATCTAAACGCTATTATGTATGCACTCAATGGGTTGCTATCATTCATAGAGTAATATTCATTATCAGTGTAGTGAACATGTTCTCTCAATAAAATACATGACGACATCCAACACAAGGTTATCTGGTTTCGCATATTAGTGTCTGTTATACGACCCGAGAGCACCGTCAACATGCAAAGTGCAGTCCTGTGTTTGGTAGCATGTTTTTTCCCCCCACATACATTATTAATAACCTTAGATCTCACACGTAGTTAAAGATCGAGTCAATTACACTTATAAAATCCGATGTAATATTTTTAGCGTTGATGGCTTTCGTATGTCTTGATGCATCAAGACAGTCTATGGAGTTAGGCTTAAGTGGTTTAGAGTTTGGTTTTAACGGCCTCGTAAATCTGTCAGGTAGAGCTGGTGAATCGATGTAAATGTCACGAGTTATATAATTTATATATATGAGGTTAACTGAGCTCATATCTTACATGTATATAAAGAGCCCGGTGTTGATGATGATATATGGAATATAACATACTTATACAGGTTGTGAAAGAAATCTAATCCACTGCGTATCAGTAAGCACTTCAATTTATGTTTTGCGGAATGTTGGTAAGGATTGTCGTCGTCAGCTAATAGTGAATGAACTGTTTTATAGGCATTTTGAGAAGTTGAGGTGATGATGAAAGAATAATGTGGATTGCAACTTCTTTAATTTTTATTTGCAACGTTTCGGCATGTGTTCTTATGCCGTTATCAAGCAAATAATATAAACTACAGACGTTGCAATCCATACGAATGGCATTATTCGTTCATAATAGTGGGTGGTTTTACCTTGTAATGTTACCTGCAAAACATGGATTTGTCCTAAAGGTTGATTGGGTAGATGAAGGGTATCAGTTGCACAAACAAAGTAACAAATATAACGATGTTGTGATCTTCTGGACTCTTCTGCAGACTACGGATTAACTCTGCTAATGCCAGTACATTATGGTGGGGTTAATTTTACCTCTAACCTGGGGTCAAGAATCTACAATAACAAAGGTAAAAGATTGTATCGGTATTTAGTACGCGAGGACTTATTGTCTGAGAATACGTATTCACTGAACAATTATGTCCAAGACTACAATGGTGTTGATTGTGTCCATGTCCCAGCACGTGATTTTTATTATGAAACTATGAAGAGGTAAGTTGTTTGTTCCTGAAATACTATCACTTACATGCAGCGTCCATGTGGATTAATTCCATATCAACAACAGTTGATCCCAGATTTTAAGGGTCGTGTGATGAACGTAAAAATAATCACATCACGTTTAATTGTAGAACGGTCAGTGATAATAATGTGGAGGAATATACCCGAGACAGAAAGAACTTGAAAACGGCATCACTGAAACGACCATATTTAAAACGACAAAACATCCGTTTTTTATTGGGTCGTTGATGCCGTTTTTAAATTGGGTTGTTATCGGCGGCATCCATGTGGAGGGGTTGAATCAATGGACGTCCTCATTGGAATCAGTCACCCTGGAAACCAAGCCGAGAATGAGAAGGTGTTATGTCTGTGGTTGCGTCACAGTGCTGTCATTGTCACAATAATGTAACTAAATCTGAGATTTGTGTTCAGGTAATATGTACAGGGACATAATCACCAAATACATGGCTCTATTTTAAACATAAACAGAAGTAGTGCTAATTGTTTCCTTGCTAAACCAATAACACGCAGCAAAATGTTACATCTTAATTAAACTACGTACTGTATTTGCATCACAGTGTAAAATGTAAATTGCATTTCAGTGGCATTTAGGAGAAGATAGAGACGAATGATAACAAGTATGTCCTTATGGATATCGGATTTGTTGTTGTTATTTAGGTTATATATTGTTTGTCTTCTGTTCTAAGTGTCAGTTCAGCTTGAGATCTATAACAAAATTCTGGACATAGTTCAAAGTGTTCAAGGATGCCGCTTTAAAAGTTGAAGTCATGAGCCTAGCATCAGAGAGGGAGGCGGACCTGCATGGAGACTTAACCAAACACATGTCAATGGGCTGCGTGTGTACTTATAATTTATTACTTCCACTTCACAAACAGTGAAACACCACACCAATCGTCAACAATGGCTTGTTGAAATGTTCACGTCAGTCAGCACGTTCACTTCTCTCTTCCACGTAAAATATAAATACATGTCCCAATTATTTGTGTTGTGAATTCCAAACGCGCTGTAAAGTGTATTTTATTTACTTTTTGATATAAATATTTCATTACGTCTCCGGAACGTGTGCAACCTGCATGAATAGTTTTCAAATCGCTTCACGATTATATACATGCCTTAGTATCTGCGTGTAGGAGCAGATCTGTGGGGCTGCGAGGGGTTGACAAGCGCCAAGAAGGCTGAGTGCATATTCACACGCAAACAGATGCCATATATATATCATGGCATGTCATTCATAAGTGCTTTGCGTTTGCTTGAAATTTCATATAAACGTCAAAATGATAGAGTGTTTTTTTTATACCGATGAATAAAACAAACGCAACAAGGATACTAACGGAGTTATGTATATGCCGAAATACTGGATGCATATGTCATCTAGGTTTGATATTAATTATTTGGTTAGTCATGTAACAGAATTATGCGGGCCAGGTTTTATTTGATTCTGTGTTGAAATTAAACTTGAGAACGGCAAGGAACACGGACACTAGGTGTCAGCCTTGATCAGTGGGCGCATCCTTAAAGTTGAGAACGGCAAGGAACACGGACACTAGGTGTCAGCCTTGATCAGTGGGCGCATCCTTAAAGTTGAGAACGGCAAG
>JAUELE010258213.1:0-10504 GCA_031471655.1 Diodora aspera | reverse complement strand
AGCGACAGGTTGCTGCCCGATGTAATGTGAGTCAGAGTGCTATTGGTAGACTGGCATAGATTTCAAGCCACTGGGTCCTTGGAATATGCACGTAGACCAGTTGGCCCCAGAGTCACAACAGTCCAAATGATAGGCACACGATTAACGTTGCGTTACGTAACAGATTCCTAAACGCAGCAGATCTTCAGACAGAACACCTCAATGTTAACAATGTAAATACATCCAGGAACACAGTTCGTCGACGATCAAGGGCAGTCGGACTCCGCGGTAAGTGACCTGCAGTTCGTCCACCACTAACACCACGTCAAGGGCGGGTGCGTTTGAGATGGAGTAGGCGTCACGGTCGCTGGAATCAACGTCAATGGTCTCGTGTGCTGTTCACAGATGAAAGCCGATTCAAGTTGTCCTTCCATGATGGTCGGCGGAGGATTTATCGTCGCAATGTAGAGCGAATCACAGATGCAACTGTGGCTACACATAACCGGTTTGGTGGGGGGTCGGTCGGTCATGGTCTGGGCAGGGATAACTCTTACTGGACGTACTGGACTTCGCATGGTAGACGGTATCTTACCGGACAGCGTTTTCGGGACGAGAATCTGGCTCCTATAGCAATACCATTCCTGCAGGCTATGCGTGGTTTTTATGGTCGACACTCTATACTGCACGATGACACCGCTAGGCATCATAGGGACAGGATTGTCGCGGAATTCATTAGGCAGCAGGGCGTAGGTCGGATGGAGTGGCCAGCATACTCGCCAGACCTCAACCCCATCGAGCATGCTTATTTATGGGAAACTCTTCTTTTCATGTGCTATATACCATTTGATTCTTCATTAAAGACGCTGAGTATATGTACATCTCATACGTATACAGATTGTCTGAAGTGCTATGCAAGTTCACTGATGCTTCCTCTGTACCATACATAGGCATGTATGACATGGTGGAGTTGCTGATCAACGTCCATGGGCATCCGTACTTAGTCATACTCTTATCGGCAATGGAGCGTAGAGACATTCCTCATTAATTGAAGTTACAATTACCAGTCCTCGGCATATGAATGCATCTTTGAAATGCATGAGTCCACACCTATGGCTTTCAAGTTAGAATCGCGCCTCGTTCCGTGTGGACTCATGCATGAAAGGACTCTTAACCAGAGGCGTTGTCATCGGAAAGCAGACGATACACCTCTTTTAGGGCATCATGGAATTTCAGCGAAACCATGGATCTCATAAGCTATGTTGTTCTCTCATGTGTCCTGCATCAACCAGATTTCTGTAGAACGTGAATACAAGCGTGGTTTCAATGATCCCCACTTGGGACAGAGCAAATGCCATTTGAAATTGTGATACTTTGCTCTGCTGGCAAGGGTAATTATATTGTATTTCATTGCAGATCAAAATATTTCGCCGAGCTTGACAACTTGGCGACATGCAGTATATATATATATATATGTAATACTCTCAGCGCGATAATAGTTTGTTTTCTTGTATTCACAGCTCAAAGTACATTTCGTAGGCTCTTCTCAACACAGGGTTGTTTATTTGTATATCGGGTGATGTCGTGTCTTGTTTCCAGAACTGTATCTGTAGAAATGTAATTGCGTTGCAGTTTGCTAAAATGCCTGACAAAGTAAATGAGAAGACGGCTGTACCAGCAGTGAGCGTGGATGCTACTTTCGAGCGTCTAGGAAAATGGGGACGTTTTCAGCTGTTTCAAGGATTTCTGACGAACATCTCCAATCTTCCAGTCTGTTTTCACTTATTCAACACTGTGTTCATAGGTGAGCATTTTATGTGACAGACTGTGGTACAAGACCAGGCCAGCGGCAAAACGACAGAAGTACTATGGTAGCGACCAATTGATTTTTGTGGGAAGGGCTGGAATATGTTTTTATGTCATTGCATGAGACAATCTTTTTTTCGTAATTACAGGTAGATGAATGGGAACTGTATCAAAAGTCTGATCTCAAAGTTAATGGAAATGTTTTCGCCATAAGGTCGCAGACATTTTAGGATACACTGTAGAACATTAACTATAACTGAAAAATAAAATGGAAACGTATTATATACTTAGCTCTGCAATATATTTATGTTTTACGCTTGGCTTGTGCAAACTATATATTTTCGCCAAAAGTCTCTGCAAAATGTGTTTGTGGAAACATTCGAACCCCCTACCCGCTATAAATCAAATGGTCGCTATCTTACTCAATCTACCTGCATGTTTGGCACACACTGAGTAGTTTATAGGAGAGAGACAGTCAACAAGCTTAGAGAACTCTATGTCACAGCATACACGAGAGTTGTAGCGTTGTGTACATTGGTTGGAAAACAATCATCCATTAGTATATGTCCACAATTTCAGTGTTGGGCGAAATTTCATAACTTTGTACTAGACGACCAAACGAGGCTACCTCAACAGAATCATGGAAAAGAAGAAAACTGAGTACAAAGCAGTTATAAAGTTTCTCACCAAAGAAAGCGTTAACGCAAAGGACAAACGTATGGCTGTTGTATACGTCAATCTCAATACGCCACAGTAGCAAAGTGGGCAGCCAAGTCAAAGAGGGATCGCAGCTCACTGGATGATGATCTGATGTCATCACAGATGAGATGATCAATCGAGTGCAGGCCTTGATAATAACTGATCGCCGAATATAGCTGGATAAGATAGCAGCAGAGTGTGACATGTCTCAAGTGTTTGCACAATCATTCATGAACATTTGGCAATGTCCAAAGTATCGGCACCATGGGCCCCCTGAAATTGAATTCCCATGATAAGCACCAACTACTCAAAACCTAGTCGAGAGCATCTGGAAAATGTTAACGCAACCCCAGACAACTTTCATGCACGTCTAGTAACTGGGGATAAAACATGGATTCATCACTGGGACACTGAGAAAAAACAAGAGTCTATGCAATAGAAGCATAAGCACCCAAGACGTTTCGTACACAGTCATCTGCTGGCAAGGTCATGGCCACCGTATTCTGTGATTCACTGGACGTTTTGCTCATACATGTAGAACATAAACTACAATCACAGAAGCATAGTATGCCGAGTTGTTGAAGAAAATTGAGAGCCGCTATCAAGGAGATTCGAGGTGGAATATTGACTGCTGGAGCGACGCTTCATCATGATGATGCACATGTACACAAGTGTCGTATTGCACAAACTGCTATTGGCGAGTGCGGGTATGAACAACTCAATCATCCCCAGTACAGACCGGATTCGGCTCCGAGTGATTATTACCTCCTTCGTGATTTACCAGATTTTGCGACTGACGATGAACTGAAAGCGAACACAGAGGTTTGTGTGTGGGACCAATTTGATGACTTTCAGTTGAAGGGTTTAGACAGTCTGGAGGACATATGGGCAAAGTGCATTGAAGTCCCCGGAGATTATATTGAAAAATAATGCCAACATATTTACGCTACAGGACCAGTGTAAGTGTCTATGAACGTGTTGACTGCCCCTCGTACCGAGCTCTTCCTAGGGTTGTCCTTTGGGTTGGACGCAAATTATTTATTGTCGGGTTCAACGAAAAGTCGCTTAACTGGCAGGACCTGTGAGATAAAGACCATTTTAAGAGATCAGCAACACATGTCTACCATTAATGGGATAAAACCGTCTTGTATCATTATACATGTATTTTCAGCTCAACTAATGGAATATAAATGCGATAGTCCTGCTTATTCATCCAGTAACAGTTCAACCAATGGCGGAAATGTCCCTAACACATGTGACGTCACCAGTTTCAATTCCACTACAAATACATCATCCTCCGAGGCCTGTACTGGCTGGACGTATTCCAGAGACAAATATTTATCTCTAACTTCTGAGGTAAATCCATAAGGGATACCGGAACTAAATATTCGTCTTTACTTGAACAAAGTATTTTAATATCATGTCATTGTTGCCAACCTTAGATACCTTTTTGACACATTAGATGGACGTCAGCAGGTTTGATCTAGCATATATCGATAGTGCTGCAGCCTCATAGCAGAGAGTGATATAATGATAACTTCTCGGTAGACTCGAGCAAAAGGAAGACCACTTCCTCAGTTCAGTGATCTTTTTAGGCAAAATGATATGAGAATCATATCCTATTTGACGTAGGTTAGTGACTGCTAAATTGTGTGGTGGCATAAGAAGGTTCCACATGATTGTTCACAGGGGCTCTTTCTTAGAATCAGTGTGAAGGTTTGACACACACGCCAAATTTGTATAAGGAAAAAATTCGCCTATCCGAGTAACAGAGATACAGTTGTTAGGAGCATTGTACAGACCGACACACGAGCGAAAGCTCAAGAAACTGTGAGAAGCAGGTGGTTGGGGAATTCAAGGCCAAGCAAAATAAACATCTATATACATTTACATTTGAAGTGCAATCATTGTACACGTGTATGCTGTTGCAATGTTTGACGAAAATATTGGTCATTTCAGTGGGATCTGGTGTGTAACAACGCCGTCTTCGCTCGCTTGCCTCAGTCTTTATTTATTGTCGGTCAAGGCATAGGCGCTGTATTGTTCGCAATAATTTCCGACAAATACGGACGAAGACCGGCTCTCCTCATTTCCCTCGTCTTAACAGCTGGGGTTGGAGTTGGACTGGCGTTTTCTCCCAACATAATTGTCTTCACCATCCTCAGATTACTCAATGGTGTGTTTCAGCAGGTAAAGAACATTTGATTTGTTTAGAAGCTTTTTCAACAAATAATATGTTATGTATTTACATGTATATCCTTGGAACACGGTTAAGGACCCCTGTAAATTGTCCAATGGTAAATGTATTGACTGATATCAGAAGTGTATACGCAGAGTAAGCGTACAAGACTGAATGCTATCATTAATGGCCTTATTCCGGCTATACGAAAAACGCTTAAAGGTATAGTTCTCAACATCAGCTTAATGAAAGCATGGACGTACTAGAATATTTACTGTTTGAGCTAAAAAATATACCCGTCACAAATATGGAGCAGGCAAACCTAATTTGGCTCTGAATGATGGGCACATGTCACATGTAATCACCAAATAATATGGGTAAGTGTTTCATATCAATATTTACATGTAGTGTATCCTTCAAATAGGTTACATTGTCCTTAAATACTATCCATGTAATTAATCCAGACGCCGATGCAAATGCTTTGTCGCCAGTTGTTTCCTAGTAAATGGTATGCACATGCACAACGTCTACAACAGTGTATAAATAGCCATAGACTCGCCTCAGAGTATTACAAGACATGATTTGAAAGACAGAGATTTTGGCTATATATAGATACACTACTGAGCCAAATATACCGTTTTAGCAGTCTATAGTGATAAGAGGACGTATGTGGTTTCAGGATAAGTTGACCATATGGCATTCGGCGAGACTTAAAACATGAAGTTATTTTCTGTGCTATACATGTATGTATTTGGTAAATGAAACTAATCTTCCAGGGAATTGTTGTTTCGGTCGCTACTTTGATGTTGGAATCGTTCACGGCATCGCAACGTGTTGCGGTATCAACATTCAGCAACGTATTGTGGAGTATATTTACAGTGATTCTCACCCTTGTGGCATACCTGCTGCGGCACACCTCATGGCGGACGTCTCAACTCGTCTTCACATCCTTCTCATTAGTGTTCTTACTTCATCTTGTGTGAGTAACAGGGCACTTGAAATGTTGTGAGTAACAGGGCACTTGAAATGTTGTGAGTAACAGGGCACTTGAAATGTTATTCGTAAAAGACCTGGCAGAAACAGCCGTATACCAACTATTTTGGGGGATTCGTATCCGGGGATTCATCTTCGCTGTTGCCTCTTCTGCAGGAAATGAACATGTTAAGTCCCGTCTACACTAGCACACATTCCCAAACAAATGTTTGCAAACATGACCAAACATAACGTTTGGCGATGTTTTGCTTTGTTTGAGAAAGCGTCTACACTATAGAAACTCGACGAAACATCCCAAACAAATGTTTGGCTGTGTTTGCAAACTTCTAGTTAAAACTGGAGAGAAAGACAAGAAAAGGGTTGCTTTAAACACATTTATTTCAACTTCAAATACCTCTAAACTTGATAGCTTGTAAGAAGACGACTTTGGTTCAATGTAGTGTTATATTTTTATGGTAGAGCTTTAGCGAGTGACCACTTAATTTTAAGGGGTGGGGACTGGAAGACTTTGAAAATAAATAGTTTTCAGACGATTTTGAAGAAAATAAATACATGTAGTTTGCATGAGTCAAGAGAAAACATAAATAGATTGCGCAGATTAAAAAAATACGTTTATTTTTGTTTTTTTAGTTTATAATTATGAAATGAATCACAATTCCCACTAGTCTTAAACCCAACGTGGCGTTCCAATTATTTCAAAACATTTTAAAAGTGCAGTGAATACTGGCAATTATCTGGCATTTTTTACCAGTTACAAAGTTCATTTTGACCCAATCAATGCGGAAACATGCGCCTCAGAGCTTTCATGAATTAGAAACAATTCCGTGTGGGAATATCCTCGGACTCTCCTACAATTTTGTTATCTCACATCTGGATTTCAACACTGCAGTATTGGTTGATTTGTGTCACAGTAGTGGAAGTTGAAGGGTGGGGGAGGGTCTAGTTCTCTCATTCTTTAAGGGGTAAGGGCTGACAACTCCCCTCCAATTTCTCCGACGATCTCGTTCCTCCTGGACCCTCGCCTGATGCCCTTGGATAATTCCCCCTCTGCAATTGTTTCCGTCGTTTGGGTAATTATATTGCCTTATTTGGATTAGTTACCAAGTTCATTTTTGACCCAAATAAAGACAGAGGAATGCGTCTAAGAACTTCTATAACTTAAAAATTACCTGGGCAGCATACTCCCGAACTGGCCTATATAAACACTCCTAGCTCATTGCGATTAACTATTAATCATGGATTCACCCCTGCCCTGTCCCCCTTCCCCCTCCCCAATGCATTTTATATTCCTGTTATTACAAAAACGTATACGTAGTGTTTTTAAAAACAGCGTCGGCAATTATCTAAGAAAAAAATAGATTGTCTCACGCCATGACAAAAACCTTCCAGCGCCCCCAACAACTCAAATGGTCGCTCGCTGGGAGGATAGACCTTTTAATTTTTATCAATTTATTTTTTCCAATCATTCAGCTTGAAAACTGATTCCAGAGAAAGTAACACTAAAAACACGGGTGCTTTTAATATTTTCAGCTAAAGATCACATGATACAGAACTGATATCTGATTGGCTGTGACGGCAAACATCACCAAACAAATGTTTTCAAGAAGTAGCGTGTCGTTTTCTGATGTTTGCTGATGTTTGATCGTGTTTGCAAATCGGTCTTGTTTGCAAACAATTTTGTTTGCGAATGTTTGCTAGTGTGGACGGGGCTTTAATGAGTGATATGTATCTCGTGCCCACTCAGTAATGCAAGATACCGCAGCAACAGCGGTTTCACAACTGTTTGCTTGTTAGTCTGTGTACCTTAACGTCGGACGAGTGGTTGCTAAAATGCGATGCGTCCCCAAGAAAATGTATAGGTTTTACATAAATTATAATAGACGTTTGTCCTTTTATTGTTAATGGCCTAATACATAATACAAAAAATAACGTCTCAGGTTTACAATGAAGGTTTAAATAATGTGTTTTTTCACGAAATAAACCTAGACAAAACAAACAAACATATTGCACACCTAAATTCTGCAGGCGTCACACGGGGCATTCGTACTTCATAATTCATACTTTATCATTTAAATTTCGTCATTCATGATTCCACATTCAGAAACCTGTCACACGGAACATTCATCATTCATAATGTATACTTCAAATAATTCATTAATTTTAAGCGAATACGATGTATTTGCCGTCTTGTCACGTGTTTAAGTCATTATTAAAAGGGTCTGCAATGTTTTGATAAAAGTTACTGATAAAAAATAAATTATGATAAAATATATCTTTGAAAACAACACAAGGCGATTGCGGGAATCGAACCCATATTCGTCGAGTGACAGGTCCGTAATCCAACATCCTGCTACGAGAAATCCCTCAAGGGTGGTAACTTATCAATTGTAGACCGCTTAAATTCTCCACATTTCCATCATTGAAGTATGAAAGAATGAACATCGTCATTCAAGAAATGTTAATGACATTCATGAATGATGAAGTATGAATGATGAATGCTCCGTGTGACAATGACAATGGTTTACCATAGGTTTATTATTTAAAGAATGAATGATGAAGTATGAATGATGAAGTATGAATGATAAAGTATGAATGATGAAGTATGAATGATGAAGTATGAATGATGAAGTATGAATGAAATCATCGAGACGACAAACGGACCATGCATGAGTATGAATTCTAGTAATGTGTTGCAGATTCCTCACGGAGTCTCTGAGATGGCTTGTCATCAACCAGAAAGACAAGCAAGCCATAGAGCTGCTTGATAAAGCGGTCAAAATGAATAAAGTGGATGTTTCTGGCACAAGTCTGCTACAAAACATAAAGGAAGGAGACCTTGAATTAAAGAAAACATCAGATCAAAAGAAGGAGATATCAGCTGAAACAAGCGACAAAGAACATTCATATGAATATACATGTCTTGATATCTTCCGGAACACGTTCATGCTGAAGATGACCCTGGTTGTGTGGTTCTCATGGTAAGCAGGATAATAATCTTATGTAACGAATCTCATATATGTATCTTTATGTTGTTAGTTTTACGAGAAGATATAGTCCGTACATTTACGTATTATATTATTATGAAGATTAAACACAAGTCGTGTGGCGCAGGGGGAGGGGGAGCATACAAAGAGAATAACTCTAATCACACATGCAATGGATAACCGACAATGGTTTGACGGATATTTGCTCCAATGGCACATGGATCATTATTTCTCAGATGTGAGATAATAGGAGCCGTCTTGCAGCATCAACCCAACGAAATCTCAAAGACAAAGCAAGGACCATCATTTTAATATTGTGTCCTTTAATATTTAATATTCGTACAGTGGAATTTTCTGAATGAGCCTTTCACGGCGCTAAGCCAACTGTTAAAATATAGGCTGGTTAAAATCTTGTTCAACATTTGGTGACACGTCCATCATCAGTTTGCTGGAGGATGCCAGTTACACGATTAATTCTGCATCTCCTTAATGGTTATGTTTCTGTGCCATACTGCAAGCAAACAAATTGATCGTTCTAAAGACCGTATACGATACATAAAATTATTGTAGTCATGCTCTCAAGCACAAGCACGAATATCTCATTGTGTTCATTAAAACGTAGATTTATCAGATTTTCAGTAGCTGATGTTCTGTTTGATATCAGGTGGGTTGACAGCCTGACCTACTTCAGCCTCTATCTCACGTCCTTGTCTCTGGCTGATGATCTGTATCTCAATTTCTTTCTGAATTCCTTGGCCGAAATTCCTGCTGGGCCGCTGTTTCTATTTTTCGCTAAGAGGTAAGCTGTTGGGAAGTATTCCTGACACATTATGTTTGTTGTTTGTTTGAAATAATATCAACAGTTAAAACGTGTAGAAGAAAACGGGAAACTGATGAATCCGTTTCAAACATTTCTTCTTAATTGATTGAAGTTCTATTTTGCTGATTCAGTGTTACAGGTTCCAAGGTTATTTACATAGGAGTGGGGATTTACTTTTGAGCCTGTGTTTTTTCTCTCTAAAATTCATATATTAAATAAACTCTTGCCAATAAAGGTCCTACCCCCTACCTTTTCACATATAATAGAAAAACAACGGCGTGAAACTGACACAATACTCATTTGAATACGATTGTATTGCAGCACAATCATATGGCACAGGGCAATGAAGTACCTGGGGCATGAATGAGATGATATCGCGAAGCACGCATATCAAAGTTTGCAAAAGTCACAGATGTGAGATTACCAATATATAGCGTAACAGTATCATGTAACAATGATTGCATGAAAAGATCCGATGCACTATCAAATCTTTGAGAGAATACCTAAGTGTACCTTTGATAGCAGGTGGCCAGTGAAATTCCCTTGTGGCGCCACCAACGCTACTAAGGGCGGTATTATGTGCATATGGACATATGTGCTTCTCATTTCATTCATATGGACATATGTGCTTCTAATTTCATTCATATGGACGTATGTGCTTCTCATTTCATTCATGCCCGAGACACACAGGAAAAATTTGCTAGTTTCCATGGCATAAAAATAAATAGTTTGTCAGCAATTATCTAAGAAAATAATAGATTGTCTCACACCATGGCATAAAAACTACTTTGCACGAGAAAAATCTTCCAGCCCTCCCCCCCCCCCCCATAAAAATCAAACGGTCGCTCCCTAAGGTTAACGTTTAAGCATCACTCGTATATGCTAAACATAAATCTCGTAGCCTACACGTAGCCCATATCGAACCCCGAGGAGGTGAACAATCATTGATTTTTATTAAAATTAACAAGGAATGGCTGATTATGGTTTAAATAATATGTCGCTGAAAATAATATCAATTTATTATTCAGCCTACCTGACATTCTGCTG
>JAUELE010258202.1:0-10505 GCA_031471655.1 Diodora aspera | reverse complement strand
GTGAGTGAAATGGATTTTTACATTGCAGGGGGCAATATTTTAGCCACAGCGCAATGTGATGTGCAAGAGGCACATCAGGAAAAGGGACAACACAGGATTGATACTAAGAAAGTGAAAACAAAAGATCTTCATTTTAGACAGCTCTTACGGCAAGCATGAGAATATTAGGGTCCTATTCTTTCTGGTGTTAGAGCAACACCCCCGGAAACCTTACAGGGTTGCCATTATGCAACCCGGATGATATTTTAACTTTTGGACAAGCAAAACAAAAGAAACCAATAAAAAGGTTGAGTCAAAATGATGTTTTATGCTGTAAGGGCAATATTTCAGCCATAATGCAACATGACGTGCAAGTTGCACTACAAGTGAAAATAGTTCCTAAAGAGATTGATAGAAACAAAATTTCCTATTTATGTCGTTATATACGACAAGCTTTGGATTACTGAGGCCGTATTCTTCAAAGCAATGAAACACGTGTGTACAAATAACGCCAGTCTCTACCTAACTTTGCAAGTTTAACATAGTAAGTAGTCGAAAGCAAATAAATTCCTGGTCAAAATAAATATAAGATTCAAATAGGTTTTTTTTCAATTCTTTTAAAATACATTTCAACAAATATTCAAATTAGATTTATGGTGAGTAACAGTCATTTAACATACAACATAAGCAAATTTCAAATTCAAAGGTAAAATTTCACCGTTGTACATTTAAATAAAAACGCCATGTTTTGACCATGATAAAATGACTCCAAATATTTCCTTTTTTTAATAAAAACTTTTACTTGTGTAGGCCCAACGTTTTGATACATTATCCATATTAACGAGCATGTATTTCAACGCCGTCCAAATTGTCTGGCTTCACTTTCATCATCATCAGCTTGGGAACCCAATACAATCTATTTTATCGTACAAAACAGATCACTTGCTGGAGAAACAAATATTTTAAATCCAGAATTGCTTGCCCAAGCCACAACACAACTTCATTACAAAATGAAAAATATATTTTTCTTTTCTTTCAGTTTCTTAGTTTTAGAAGACAACGTCCACCAAAGAATATAAAATTCATAAAAATAAATATTTAAATGAGATGAATATACAAAGGAATTAGTTGAGTTAAAGACCAACCTCCTGATTGGAGATCAACAGAAAAAGAAGGGAAAACAACTGATCCCCATTTTAGTTACGTTCTTCAGTAAGCCTGAGGTCAAGGTCAATTCAGTACTTATGTATCATCACTTATTTCCTAAATACTGACTTAAGAATTGGCTACGAATTTTGAAATAAAATAAACTGAACTCAATTGAAACTCAATGTTGATTATATTAAAATATTCAAAACATGCAAAATGTTGAGATTTTATTGTCAAATACATGTATACAATATAACATAATATAAAACTTCTAAATCAATGTTGATTTTAAAAATATTGAAATAATGCAAAACTTTGAGATTCTAGTATCAAATAAAATAAAATATAATATATACTTCAATAGGTTTTAATAATGCAACACTTTCAGGCTTCTTCTTGAATAAAATAAAATAAAATAAATGGTTCTAAATTAGTGTTGATTCGATATTGATGAATAAAATATAAGAAATACTTCAAAATCAATGTTCAAAATAACTAAAACACCCAAAACATTGAAGTTTGGTTATATTTATTTTACAATAAAATGTAAAATATAGCATAATGAATAAAATAAAATAAAATATAATTTCAACATGTGATAAAGCTGTGGAGGCTCTCATACTACAGTGAGAATTACATGTTCATATTTGACTCAAGCTCCATAGGAAGTGCAGGGAATGATGGGAGATGTTTTAAACTCCCATGATGCTCTTCGGCTAAACTTCATTACGGTGTTAATTTTCAACAGGTTGATTTGGCATAGGACTTTTTCTCCAACCAGTCCTTTTTACCTCCTATACTGAAGAGGTTTTCACCTGTCATTTAAAATCGTTTATTTTATTCAATTTTGACACAAATTCTTAAATTTGGTAACCCCAGGGACAAGATTTGCTGTAAATTCATGGTTCAACCTCTTCAAAAGGCAGTTGAGTTAAATTCTCATGCAAAAACCGAGGAAACACAGTCAGCATGATAAGATGAACTTGACGATGAAAGCAAATCACTTGTTAAAATTTTCCACGATAACAAAATAAATTTTAAAGATAAGTTTAAGCCAAAAATAACAAAACGGCACAGTGCAGTGTTTTCAAAGCATTTAAAAGCACAAAATTGGTCTGGCAAATTCCAGTATTCGTTGATAATGTTATTATCGAAGCACAGGTGCTCGGAAGTGAAAAATACAACTCCCTTAAATGCATCAATTATTTTTATTGGAGCAGAAAGCCCAGTTTTTCCATAACAACAATAAAAACATACATTTCGGGCGCGTGTTTGGTGTGCACACATGCCCATGCACTTGTTTGTGTTTTTCTGTGTAGAAAATTTTGTTAATGTTTACCAGTAACTTTGTTCAAACTTTCTGTAAATCTCAGATTTAACGTTAAGAATGAAAGGTAAGAAACAGGAATGATTTGATGAGTGAAACAGTAAGAAACAAATACATTAGGTGTTCTAGTCATGTTCTAGTTCTAGCAGAACGATATAACAATCTTTCAGCTATATCACTTCACAGGTCTTTCACAAACCTGAAATTCAAACCCCAGGCAGATGGTTGGTTGGGTGTTTGGATTTTATAGTGAGACTGCAATCTTTCAGCCATATGACCACTTTTGTCAGTTGAAGGTAGGAGGGATGCTAGATGATTTGATGCAGTGAAACCTGCAAGCTACTGCTGGTACTGACAAACCAAGGGTGATGTCCTATGAGACAGTACACCAGATCTTCACTGCTAAGAAATTGTGACTTGAGAAATTAGGCCAAGATTCCCAAGGTTGGAGTAGATCCTACGACCGTTTGTTTGGAAGGCCAACACGCAATCATCTGATGTACCACCACTGCCTGGCCTAGCCAGATAACACTCTCTTATTCTGCTTCTTACTTGTGAATGAATGAAGGAAAGAAGGAAAGACAAAGTTGGAAAGGACACAATAGTTAGAGATCACACTGAATTTCATCCACGATAGGTGATACCTATTTTTGTTTCTCAGATTTTGATGCGAGCTTGCCCATAATAAATTTTCTTTCATGGGAATAAAGTTTCCTGCCATCTTCTGTCACAATACAACTGGCAGAGCTGTAGTGTCAGTACAGAAATTAATTGATCTGAATTTGATTTGGATTTTAACACTGCAAGCTTTTCTCTCCTCTTCTCTCTTTCCAAGTATTTTGTCTCTCTCTCTCTTTCCATATATATATTTTGTTTTGTAACTCTCTCTCTCCATATATATATATATATATTTTGCATCTCTCTCTTTCCATATGTTTACTTTGTATCTCTCTCCATATATTTATTTTGTATCTCTCCATAATTTATATTTTGTATCTCCCTTCATATATTCATTTTGTATCTCCCTTCATATATTTATTTTGTATCTCTCTCCATATATTTATTTTGTATCTCTCCATAATTTTTGTTTTGTATCTCCCTTAATATATTTATTTTCATCTCCCTTCATCTATTTATTTTGCATCTCCCTTCATATATTCCTTTTGTATCTCCCTTCATATATTTATTTTGTATCTCTCTCCATGTTTATTTTGTCTATCTCTCTTTCCTCTCTCTTTTGCTTATCTCTCTTTCCTCTTTCCATATATCTTTTTATCCCTCTCTCTCTATGGCTGTCCTTCATCTTTATCTCTCTTTCCTCTCTCCATATATCTTTTTATCCCTCTCTCCCATGTCTTTCCTTCATCTTTATCTCTCTTTCCTCTCTCTATATATCTTGTTATCCCTCTCTCTCCATGTCTTTCTGTCTTCTCCTATCCTGTCTCTTTCTCTCAGACCCACACCAATATTCTGAACTCTTCAGGAAAGAAGATACATAAGCAGATCACTAAAGGACAACATTATTCCCGATGTAATCCATCACTTCCTTTGATCCCAACACAGTTTTAATCTATCATGAAATTCACTTTAATTTTCACAGAGGGACGCGGCTACGTCGCCTAAAACAAGAAAACCATTTTCTTCAACGAAGTCGACTTAAAACTTTTAACCATGGGGCAAATAAATAATCATATCCCACAATGCACTGCAAAAAATTGAGCGCTCATGCAGAAACAATTTCATAACATGCGCTCAGTTTTTACATTAAAACTTCTTAAAATCATCTTTGATCGAGTTCAGTAAAAGATTGAAATTTGAAGAATTTTAATGTCATTTGCATGCTTCTCTTTGATCAGTGTCTCGAATTCTCTATGAAAAAGCTTAGGTGAATGTGCATATATGTACAGTTACAGACTTTAACAGTCAAATTATTCAAAATTTGAAATCCTTATAGTCAAAGTATAATTTATTTTCACAGTTTTACCAAACATAAAATGTGTCTAAAAGATAACATTTCTACTAGAATAAATAATTATATTTAGTAATTAAAACATGTAATATTCATTAACATAATTAACATTAGCAGATATTGTAGGTTATTATAATTACTTTCCCGTACAAACATTTTAAAAAATATTTTTAATTTCAATATTAATTCTTTTTGTTTTAAATGTAAATCTTGAAAGCTTGTTTCCACATACACCAGTAACTATCATTTTATCTGAAAAAGAAATTGACAAGAGGAATATTCCTGGAACCTTTCAAATATTAAATTTATTAAATTTAACAAATAATTAGTGAGATAATTAGTGCAGAATAACGATCATATAAAAATATTAATAATTTTCTAACAACTTTTGAGAAAACAACCTTGTACAAAGTACACTTGATAAAGACACTAGTCGACACATTGTGTTTACCAAATAAAGAAGTGAAAGTCTATAGTTATCTTTTGAGAAACAATTACCCCATTTCTACTGTTGAATGTAATTGTTTTAAAATTCATTTCAGAAGATTTTTAAAAATATAATAAATTTTAATAAAAATAAAAAAGGTGCCAAAAATATTTTGAAAGTTTTAGTATTTTACAATATAAATATGAAATTGTATCTCTGAGTTCATTACAGCTGATATTAAATATACATTACAATATTTCAAACTGGATACTAAAATGATTAAACTGCCTCAAAGAAAACTTTCCAAGTTTAAAGAAATGTTTATTTCAAATTGAATAAAATCCATCCTGAATTTCGGAGATGGAAAGTTTCACATGCATTCGAAACTCTGACTTTGAGATTAATTTTTTGGAAAGATCTTGCAATTCACATTACCTGATCAACTCCATGATTTGGGACGGATATGGAAAAACGCATGATTTGGGAAAAATAATGGAAAAATAACGGATTGGTAAAATAACTTGATCTGCTGAAGTAGTGTCGTAGCGATTGTCAGGCCCAACTTGTCCACACAAGGAAACAACTGATTTCCGTGAGCGCACTTTTCCCGAATGAAATTAAGCCAACACAAGGTAGGAAAAATCGGAGGAGTTTGCACTCGATGAGATTGTCCAAACAACTTCTTCCCGATACTTTCTCTGATGTTCCTGACACTTGAGCAGTTCTCGATTCAAGGATCAACACTTTAATCTGATACGTTATTTTGTATAATGATATACTTCTGTACATGTAATAAATTATATTAAATTAGTGATAAATTATTTTAATTGACGTCTCAACAATCTTTTGAACATGAAACAATGTGAAATTCTATCACTTTGGGAGGGTATTTACGATAAAATAATTATTTCTAAGGACCTTGTACAAAAGGAGGACTTTTAAGAAGCTTGTCAAGAATAAGAACTTTTGAGGATCTTGTACAAAATGTGAACTTATGAGGACCTTGGACACAATGTGAACTTTTAAGGACCTTGTACAAAATGTGAACTTTTGAGGACCTTGGACAAAATGTGAACTTTTGAGGACCTTGTAAAAAATAAGAACTTTTGAGGACCTTGTACAAAATAAGAACGTTTGCGGACATTGTACAGAATATGGACTTTTGAAGATTGTGTACAAAATAAGAACTTTTGATGATCTTGTACAGAATAAGAACTTTTAAGGACTTTGTACAAACTATGAACTGGACCTTGTACAAACTAAGGACTTTTAACAACCTTGTACATAATAAGAACTTTTGAGAACATTGTAAAGAATATGAACTTTTGAAGATTGTGTACAAAATAAGAACTTTTGAAGACCTTCGGCAAAATATGGACTTTTAAGAACCTCAGACAAAATGAGATCTTTTGAACACCTTGTAAGGGGCAAACTTGTGCAATTTAAGCGACTGGTGACGTCTATGAGAAGCATAGTGATACTGGGATCCTGTTCTTTCCAAAGGATAGCACAGAGATTCCAAAGCATACATCAAGAGTGACAGCTCAAATGAGAACATTGCATATTTTCTGAGAAAAAAACAAGCGTAGTCACTGTGAGCAACAGATACAACCACAGTCAGTCTTCACCAATGCTCTGTTTTATATCAGGTGGGTTGGTGGATGGACAGATGAGTGCTTGAGTAAGGAAAGGACATCAGGATGGTTGGTGGGTGGGGAGATGAGTGCCTGAGTAAGGAAAGGACATCAGGATGGTTGGTGGGTGGGGAGATGAGTGTTTGAATAAGGAAAGGACATCAGGATGGTTGGTGGGTGAGGAGATGAGTGCCTGAGTAAGGAAAGGACATCAGGATGGTTGGTGGGTGGGGAGATGATTGTCGGAGTAAGGAAAGGACATCAGGATGGTTGGTGGGTGGGGAGATGATTGTCGGAGTAAGGAAAGGATATCAGGATGGTTGGTGGGTGGGGAGATGATTGTCGGAGTAAGGAAAGGACATCAGGATGGTCGGTGGGTAGGGAGATGAGTGCTTGAATAAGGAAAGGACATCAGGATGGTTGGTGGGTGGGGAGATGAGTGTCGGAGTAAGGAAAAGAGATCAGGATGGTTGGTGGGTGAGGAGATGAGTGTCTGAGCAAGGAAAGGACATCAGGATGGTTGGTGGATGGGCAGATGGGTGCCTGAGTAAGGAAAAGAGATCAGGATGGTGTGTTGGCAGATGCCTAGGAAGGCAAATATCATAGACACACAAGTTTTCAAAATGGTCCCAAACCAAATTTAATAATGTGAGAAAAATGATGACATTATTCTTCAGTTCATTCAGGAATATGCATAAAAAATTAACAAAAACAAGATATCACTATCACTATTTTAGAAAACATATTAAAAGTTTGGATGAGAAAGTTTAAGTAAGCTAAAACTTCAATAGTACATACACCTTTAGGTTAATAGGTGATTTTAGGACATTTGTGTAGTTGGGTCTTTTTTTGCGGAAGCAACTCAACACACAAACAGGATTTAAAAGGATTGGATGTTAGTGAAAGCATTCGTGGATGAAACCAGGTACTACTACTCACACAACTCATTTTAAAAATATCCAAAATTAGGAAGTCAAACAAGACGGCTTTTTGTGAGATTTGAACGACCTCTTACAAGAAAACTTTCACGATCGCATATTTTCAAACCAGTATTACATAAACAGAAAGAAATTCGATTAATGGGGACATGTAAAAAGTAGGACTTCAAAACGCTTCACTTTCTTAATTGACTTTTTAAATTAAAAAGAAGAAATTTTGAAACATGAGAAGAAATGGAATAAGATTTTTACAAATAACTCAGTTGAATGTGCAGTTGTTGGCATTTGGTTCCAAGCCAATCTTATAAAGGAAATTAAGTGACACCCCAAACAGCCCTGTTTTCTGATAAGAGTTGGCTGACAACAAGCAAAACTTTAATCAACATTTTCTATTAGTTTTAAGTACCAATCTCCAGCCATTACTGATACTCACTCGATGTTCCAATTTTGTTCTCCTGTAATTAACATGCGATTCTTTGAATATTCATGAGCATATGAACTTGAACTTCATTCCTTGTTCATCCTTGTCATGTTTTAACCTTGCATTAATTTAATTAGGAAACAAGTACTCTCCTTCTGTATTTAATTGTTGAAAGTGAAGTTATGTTTGTAATTGAAGAGGAGATGATCGACCGAGTTTACGATATGTCGCCAGCTTTAATTCATTATGCATCGATCACAAATGAAATTTATGAATATATTTCAGCAATAGATCGATACATAACTTGGTTTCCACTACTGTGGTGCTTTTAAATACCTTTTGGAATCACACAAACATTGATTGAATAAGTCAAACTTTACAGGTATAAAGTGATGGCCGCCACGTTATGACGAGAAGTCCGCTCTGTGAGCTGTTATTTTGGGGGTTCTACACATCCTTAGAGTCTTCTTTAGGGTTAGCTTTAGGGTTCCGGTTAGGGTCAGTATAGGGTTCGATTTGTATATAGCCATTACAAAAACTATGTCAGATCAAAATCATCTCTCTTTAGACAGTGATCGGGACGATGAATAGAGTGTAAAGTGTGTCTGAAATGATGACATATTCAGACATGTTGTAATTTATTGTTATTTATTGCAAAGATTAAGAGTTCCCTAGGAAACAAATGTAAATATTTGAGACGTTTGTGTGTCTGTGATAGAGAGGAAGAGAAAGTCTTCTCCAACCTTTCCTCTTTACAATAATCAACATATTTGGTTTTCTCTGTCTTTCCCCTCTCTTTCTCTCTCCCTTTCTTCAATTTCTTACTTTTTCTCCTCCCTCTTCTTCCATTCCTCCTTTCTCTCTCTGTATTTATTATTACAAAGCGATTCTAGCCCTCACCATCCATATTTAATTTTGCAAATAACCAACCATTATTTCTTGATGACACTTCCAACAGGCACAACTACACATTACAAACATAAATCCCTGCTCGTGGGTATAAAATCAGGAGAAGATAACTCTTTGACAAAGTCATTCATAATACACTCAGTCCTCATTGATATAGGCTATGGTTTACATAGCAGTTAGATGAAATATCCATAATGACTGATAATACACGATGCTCGATTATCAATGTTTTTGTAGCCATTTGTTGAAAAACAAAATATGCTAAAAATCGGTACTTTAAAACCAACGAGAAATGTGACTTTAGACAGTTACATATAGGTAACTACAATGACCCTTCAATAGCCGGGTTGAGTAGTATACACTGCTCACTTGATATTTTTATGTGAAGTGGAGCTTTGAAACTGCTGACTTACAAAATCAATACATCAGCAAATAGGAGTACACCAATATGATGTGTAAAAATCTCCCTCCCACACAGAAGAGTGCAAGAAGTGCATTGACTTATTATGTGGGTGGGGATTTGACCCAAATTTTCATTATGAGCATAAATACAGGTTATTACCCGAGTGTGTTTACATATCGGCGATATCCTGCATTAGGAATAAACATTGTATTATGCAAGCCTTGGCGAGCATAATACATAGTGTTTATTCCTAAAGCAGGACATCGACGATATGTAAACACACTCGGGTACCGTAATAACCTCTTTATCATACAATGTCATTCTTGGTTTTTTTTATCAAGAAACTCTCTATTTACAACTTCCCGTACTTGCAAACTTCGTTTCTGTAATTCGCGGATGAATACATTTGATAATTGGGTCAAGTAAAGCGGTTATTGTTTATAATCCTGGTTTCGGGCCACCCGGGAACCTGGATGTTTTTGTTTCTAGTGAGAGCGTGAGGTTTCAAATGGAACATTAAATTTCATGTTCCAATCTACGATGCACCACTTGTAGAACGAAAACACAGTAGCTTTGTCTTCATTGTACCATCACTGAGTATTATGAATTATTTAGATCCCTCATTTAACAGTTTTAATATTGAACTCTATTTTAACGCGATCGGCTTCAGGCATCATGAGAAGCCTGGGTAATACCGCATTCATGCTCTTGCTCCAGCGAGGTGCACATTGACACAACATGTTGGAAAGTTCATATAGTTTGCAGTGATGGTACTCGACTGGAACTTATATCAGCCAGGGACTATATATGACTGAAAAGCATTTTGAAAATGCTAAAATACGCTATTTTGCTGTCACTGTCCTCTCCAACAGCAAGTATTTGTTTCTGTTTTTCATCGCATTTAAGACCGTGTTGTCTGTATCGTGCAGTGATCGCCTCATCATCAAAATGGTGAATATCTTGTAGTTCATAGTTTGTATTAATAAAGCAGAGATCCGTTGCTAAAAAGGTAAGCAGAGCGCGGACATTTGTATGTTATCTGTTTAGTTTTCCTGGAGCCATTGTCATTTAATTAATGTCATAAAATCTGAAATGTTCTGTGTTGGACGCCATGTTGTTTACAATTTGTTTGCTTTTGTGTACGAATATGATGTTTAACGGGTCACGAGCGGCTACATTATTAATGCGCTAAAATCAGCTGCAGTGTATCGTAGATTAGACCATGATTTTAAACCAATCAGAAAAGAACAAACTTAAATGTCATGGTACAATTCTCACTCGATCGCCTACTGACATTGACGCTATGTTTGTTGACATCCGAAAGTAGTACCTGACCTTTTAATTTGCAT
>JAUELE010258191.1:0-10506 GCA_031471655.1 Diodora aspera | reverse complement strand
ACAAATATCATTTTCTCACTTATGAATGCACCCTCTATGTGATTGTATACAGAGTTCCGGTCCGGGGATGCTGTGTAACATTCTACAGAGCTCTACATTTGGCCATTCTAATGATAAACAAAGAACAAAATTAATTGTGGTCCGAGGCCATCTCTATTTGGCAAACACTTGTCACGTGACCGGGCATTGTGGCTGAAAGATTTCTCTGCAGGTAAAAATAACTTAACTCTGTTGCTGTTCGATAATTTTATCTGTAAATGCAGCCTCCTTGAATTTAAATCACGAGATTACAAATTAATAACTTGTGTTCACGATTGGGTTCCTTTCGTCCAGCTATAACATTATACGTGACACTTAATTTCTGTTCAGGAATAATTATAAGGTGAGAATTGTAAGAGTTCCTTTCGTTCCTCCCGAAACTATAATCCTACTATAATCTAAGAAACTACTGCAGATCTGTCGGGGACGCTTATGTTGCTGTATTTGAAGATGCGTTAAGTGTCGAACTGAATATTTCAAACGTCCCATTTTTAAGAGCACATTAAATTTGAATAATGGTATACCACCATAAATTTGAATTTTGCAATCAACAAAAAGCCCTAACTCTTTAAGAATCAACACCTCTTCACCCTGTTTGTTTTGATTGTTTAACCATTTTTTTTATAACAGTTCAAATTGACACCAATTGGCCTCCATTTGTTTTAAGAGCTGGCTATGCAGTTTGTGTGGCGCCTCTAAAATACTATCATCCAAGAAACTGCTGCAGATGGTTGGGGGCACGTTTATATTGCTGTGATGTATTGGAAGATACGTCAAATATCAATTTCAATATTTCAAACGTTCCATCATTAAGAGGACATTACATTTTGATATACTCAATCATCAATTTGAATTTTGCTATCAATGAAAAACCTAAACTATTTTTAAGTAGTACAATTTCTAGTCTATGAAACCTGTAAATATAATAATAATGTGCATAATAATGTGTATTTATAACGTGCTAGTATAGCGATTATACTACTATACGTGAATTTCCAGGAGTTTCAAGTCTTCGCTTGGTGTGTGCAAAGCAATCATGCAAACAATTAAAATTGGTAACTGTTAAAACAGGTCTTTGACAATGTCAATCATTAACATTCTCAGTTGCTTCATAGCATTTCTTTTTTTCGAAAAAAACAGCAAAAAACATTCCGCATCCATTGTCAGAATTGTTAAGTTACGTAGTCGATTTCAACCTGCAACGGTTCTAGCCAGACACTTCCGTGTCAATCCTCGAAATCTAGGGTAAAATCCGCCAGCGGTCAAATACCCTGAAATCACTACTATCGTCTCGATGCGGGCGTTTTGACCAATCAGTGAAGCTTCCATAGCGAAAGCTTGCGTCCCATCATGTGGTGTTTCTCTCCTAACACTCTGCGAAGTTAAGACGTCTTGTGTTTAACTTTATCAAGAGTTACTTCTCCTGCCGTGAATGCGACATTTCATTGGTTGTCTAAATTTGGTCGATTTGGACTTTCCATACACATAAAACGACCACGGTAAATAGGAGTACATCCAGGATATATGACCGGTGGCGGTGTCATTATACCCTGGATTTCGAGAGTGTTCTGCATCTCGTCACAGACTATCCGCAATTGCCTGATAGCTCAGAACCTTCGTTTATATCGTCCACTACGACCTTCAATTCCGACGTAACTCCATCGCCAAAAACGTCTGTTGTGGGCAAAACGTCATCTTCGATGGACGTTTCTGTTGGTGAAATGTTTTTTTTAGTGATGAGTCACATTCAACTTGCTTGTCAATGATGGATGTGTTCGAGTCTATCGAAGACCAGGTGAGAGATTTAATAAGAGCTGTGTAATGCAAGTAAAAGGTTTGGAGGAGGGAGTGTGATGGTTTGGACCGGTATCCAGCTTTCCTTGATGTAAACTTTATGGGTTTACATCTGTAACTTTCGCAAATTTTGACAAGTGTGTTTCAGGATATAATCTCATTCATATCCCAGACAAGTCATTGCCCTATTTCATATCGCCATATGATCTTATTCAAATGAGCATTGTGTCAGTTATTAAAACTGATCATCTTTTACTCTCGTTCCTGTTCTCTTCTTTTCTGAATGCTTTTCTGTCATATGTGAAAAATAGCAGGGATGACAACCTACATTTGCAAGACTATATTAACCAGCACGTCCCCATTATTTCCAGTGAAATGTTCAATATTGTCAAATAAATTAGCGTTATTTCTTTAAACATTTGAATAATAGCCGCATTTAAAGGAAGTGTATTCCCAAAGAAAACAATTATTGTTGGATTTATTTTCTAGCTAGCTCAGGCAATAACAACCATGTTATTCAAACGTTATGAGCAGATATTACATTTTCCAATTTAAATCATTCACGTGTTTATTGGTGAAAGATACTGCTTCCTTTACAGTATCATTGTAACTAATATGACCCCCTGTAAACCTTGTCATCGCAAATGACATGTCAAGATGTTAAAGATGATTTACTTTTGCTTTGAGTGCTGCGACAAATTCAGAAACGTGGAAATTTAAAAGGATAAACTCGTCAAGCTACTATTAATGTCAGTCGAGATCAGAGGTTAGGCCAAAAACAAATCGTATGAGGCTCATTAAATGCAAAGGAGACAGTTGCCGCGAGTTTTAAGAAGATTAAGCTTTCAAATGAACATTTCTTTTAAAATCAGTGATCATAAACAGATTCATGTTATACTCGGATAGCAAGATGAAGAAGGAGGCAAAACAGACTGTTGCAAAAACATCAATAATAGCATGCACTTCATCCAGCAGGCAATAATGATGAAGTATGCGGTCTTTGACACCTTAGAGATAGCTTTATCAGAGTGATAGTGTCCCAGGTTAGACGCCCGTTAGGTTTCCGTGGAGTCACTTTGAAAGAATAGAACCTCAGTAACCCAATGCTTGTCGTACAAAAAGACTAAAATGGGAACATTTGGCTTTCACTTTCCTTTCAATCGATCCCTTTTATTAACTATCGTTTAGCTTGATGTGCACCTTGCACATCACTTTGCGTTATGACTGAAATATTGCCCTTGCAACGTAAAACATCATTTCAACTCATGTTTGCTGTTTGATGAAGAGTTGTTTCCCCTTCTCTATACATGTATGTTTTCTTTCTGTGCTGTTGAATATGATCACGTTAGAACTCTCCTAGTTAAATGCCCCAGATGATTTCTTATGAATTCACTTTCTTTTCAGTCTCTCTTTGTTTTTACTGTCTCCTCACTTGGATGTGTAATTTGAACAGCATTTTGAGTTAATTTTGGTTTTCAGAAAAATGTAAAACTGGTATCTTGTGTTATTTCAGGATAAGGAGCTGTATATTTTAACTATTGGTACTAAAAATAAAAGCTGGTGGTTGGAACATGGTGTTGGCTGTACAGTGACAAACACATCATGGATGAGCTCAACGGGGCCTGATTCCAGCCGTCCTATTCCACCAGAAGAGTTTGTAGATGGCTGTATTCTGCAATACTACTATGTAGAAGTTATCCATGCAGCAATACAGTGTCTGTTATCGGTGAGGCTCTATGAGATGCTATTTAGTGACGGCCACTTTCATATTTTAATTCAATCAATTCTTATCAATCAGTTTGTTGATACAATGATGCCTCAGAGCTACTAGTCTTAAGAATGAAGTTTGTACAGTGAAGTCATAGGTCCCTCATCATCAAAATACACAGTTGCTTCTTGCTGCCTTGAGTATGTGTTACCAAATAGAACAATTCTCTAAGTCACCATGCATATAAACATCTTTGTCTATGTCAAATACAACTTCATGCAGATGTATGATGAATTTAAAATATTGTTTGAGGGTCTTTTTAAATATGCTAAATGTTTGGTTTGAAATTTCAGCTTTTGGGCTTTGTGATATCGTGTGTTACAATCTACGCCTACACAGAAGAAGAGGAGTCTTGTAAGTACATTGCCAAATCCCGTACTTATAACCGCCCCAAAGTGAATGCCGTGGCCAAGTACCAACCAGTTCAGGTGCGAGACAGCTGGTGTCTCCCGACGTATGTCTCATACACCGACAGTATCGAATGGGCCAGTCAGACCACTGCTCCTAGTCAAACAGATGCATGATTTGATATGCTGCTTGCTTGTCGAGCGGCCCTCTTCAACCTAGTCATTTTCAGGTTTGTTTATTTGATAAACATGCATTGGTGGATGCCCTCTCCCTTCTCGCTATGCTCTGCTAATGTTTATCATTGGAGCTGGTTTTTAATTAAATAATCCAAACCTTTTAGACTTGAAAACCTGACTCGAGGTTCAATCTGCAATATTACTGCACAAGACTCATCTGTAGATAGTGGCTAACATCACAGCGATCATTTCTCATCTGATCACCAGCTAAACTTGCCATCACCAGGAATATTTCACATGTCCATGTTGGTACAAGCTTCCTGATGTCATGACCCCTGCTCTGTGTCTCCAAACTTCACATCAAATGTGTTGTCTTTCACAATGTTTTTGTCCACTTTTCGGCTATTTTGGAGTTACTGAATGGTGAAGAGACGTGTGTCGGAAGCGATGCATGTAGATGAATTTTTAGGCTGATGATTTCTGGCAAGTTTTATGTAGGTGTTAAAGCAATGTAGAAAGGTCTTTTGTTTGGGAGGAAAAAGGATTGGTTATGTTAATACGTTTTGGTTATGTTGTGTGTTGATTTTTCTTTTTCATTAATTCTTTAATGCAATTCTGTAAAAGTTTGACACAAGTACCTGTTTTTCTGCACAAATGTTTTGTTTGAGTGTTGTTCTCTGTGAGCTCTCTTCCTTTTGTCAGCGTGTGGGTGTTTCTCGTTCCAGTTGACATTATCCACGGCTATGACTCAAACCCCTCGGATGTCGCTCTGATCAGAGCTTCATCGTACATGCAGCTCCAGCCTGTGTTCACAGACACATAGATTTAAGGTTTCACTTACAAATTGCCCTGTTAGCATCTTGAATGTCCTTCAGTACTAACGTCTTCCAGCCCCTTTTATAGACCCTTGTTTTCTTGTACTTCTTTGCTATGGAATGTTCCAACTTTTGCTTCGTGTTTTGGCTTCTTACTTTTCTGCAATCTGTTTTCATTTGTTTCAGTTACTGATTGAAAACATTATGTTTTGAGTCACCACTTCATTTGCCATTAACGGCTGAAGTAATGAGCGAGATGACAGAGGTGACTCTGCATGCTCTTGTCAGATTTGTTAAGTGTTAGGAGAAATGTTGGGCTTGTTGTCCAGGTGTCATTCTCTGTGAAAGCTATTTACAAATGTCTGTTTTCAACATTAGATCAAACAGATGTCGACCATTGCCACATATTATAGTTTGGGTGTGTTTTAAACAGTGTTTAAATTCTTGTTAAGTCAGGGCAGTATTTAGTTCAGGTGAAGACTGTTGTTTGCATGAAGAGCAGAACATGCCATATTTTGTGTGGACGTGGTCTCCGTGTTAGGGTTTAATATTCTGGGAATTTTTTGAAGAAACTCTGCAACTCTTGATAGGAAATAAAAACATTTATACGGAGAGGTGTTAAAATTAAAGTGCTAAATCAGGGCAGCATTGTGACAGTGTTTTGACATTGTGGTAGCCTCACCTGCCCCGCTCCCTGCTTGGCTTTCCCATATTGTTTGTAAATGGGTCATAACATGCTACTCCGTTTAGATGGAATTGTCTTTTAATACCAATGAAAACCCCCACTAGAGTAAAACCCAACCATGGTAATGTGAACAGTACAGATTTCCACAGTTCAAGTGATTTCTCAAGTGCGAGTCGAGTAGCATATCTGATATGATTCCACCTTCTTATGACAACTTAACAAGTGTTGTTCATCCAGGGAAAAATAATCTGCAGAGGCTGAGCACAATGAAAGTTGATATGATTTTGTTTGAAATCCCATGATTCAGATCCAGCTAGGTCTCCTCTTCCATAGATACTCGTGTCATGCTGTGGCTGAAATATTGCCATGACTCTCGTGGTATTTCATCACCAGGACCTGACAGAGATATTTTGTTCACAAAACTGGAGGAAATGAGCAGACCACAGTTGTGTGTTTTGATCTTTCATATTGTCGAGTGTCAGTTCCCTTAAACCTTGATTTGAAGTACTACATTGTTGTTTGTTAGTGTTAGTGTGCCGGTCAAGTACTCGGCCAGGTTTGGGGGATTGTGTGTGCAAATCCTGGATGGGTACCTCTTTCAGTCTGGAGATGGAGGGAGGTGACACTTTGTTCATATGGCTAAACGATTGCCGAAAGCCACATAAATCCATAAACACTCATTCAGTGTTTGTCAGTGTTGCAGTTTTGTAATGTTTTGTCTTTTCATTTGTAGTGCATAGAGACTGCTGAGCCCTGGATAATGTAATCATTTTTGAAAAAATATCTTGTTTTGAAATCTCTTGGTCATTGTGTACAGTTTACTTTTGTAGATCTCCCTGGTACCAGTCACTTCAGCTGTAGTTTTCTAATTGTTTGGTTGTGGTTAATCTAACCATTAATTGGCTGGCACAGAACTTCTGATGTTAACAGTTTTTCAACACTACTGGGTCTTTTGACAGTATTTTGTGGAGGTATTTTGCACGTTGACAGAACATTGAATGTCTCAGATATGGAGGTCCAGCATTTCGACCATGTTGCCAAAGTTATGAGGTATTCAGTTTCTGTTTGTCCAACTTCTCGTCCACTGTTTCCTGATTGCTGGGATCTCTATTTCTTCTGGCATTGCATGGAGTTGAATGTATGCACTTTACTCTCACTTGTCATGCCAGTTTGTTTATACAATTTTATGAATTGAAAGAAAACTGATTTCAAAGGAAGAGCAAGGCTCCAGAATGGAGGGGGCGAGCCATTATTGTCTTTTAATATCTTTTTTGTAACTGTCAAAACGTTAACTATTTTCAGATGATCATTACATCCCTTACGATAAAGGTAAACATTTCCCCTTTCTGTGGACTGCACATATTTATATTGTGTGTAACAATGTCACTTCATTATTTCCTCATATTGGCGGGAGGAATATCTAGTCACCTTGGAATGTGATCGAGCATCCTCATGTGTAAATGTCTTGCTATGATCATTCTGTACATTTTGGAAACATTGACAATTTGAAGGATTCATATCACTGAATGTCCCAGCATCTACCAGGCTTTTGTTTCGTTTGCATGAACATTTTTGTTTGCATCATTTGCTTCTTCCTTTGTTTCTGTTTAGTATGCCTAACTTCCTCCATTGCCTAGGTTCATTTTATGTTGCTTAGGTTCACAAGTAACAATTTCAGAACAGATTTTTAGATTTTGCATGCATAGTTTAAAATATAGAGTAAGCTGTAAGCTATTGGATAAACTTAATAGAATATATGCTTGGTTCTGTTTCAATGTTCCAGTATCATCATTATTCATATCTGCAAGAAATTTGTTGTCTGACAATCTTTAGCAAATGCTGTAGTTTACTTTTGTTGTTGATAACGAAAGTTTCATGACTTGATTGCATAGCCTGCATGTTTGAATAAATGTACTAAAATATATCACAAGGCATGTTGAGCAGTAATTAGACAGTGTGGAGCAAGCATTGGCTACAAAGTTTTTTGAATGTGGGATGAACAAAAATAAACACTGAAAAAAATCTAGAAAAGATCAGTGCATTTGTTTATTTGATTTTGTTTGAAGTAACTCCATATATACAATTTTATGTATAATTTATACATATACCGGTACTGCTATGGGTAGATCAGACATATAATGATATACCAATCATTTCGAAATAAACCTCAAACATCAGAGAGAGGGTTACTTTTTTGTATAAAGAGTTTGGGATTCAAGACGTAAAATGAGATATAGGGGCTTACTGTTTTTGATTTTACAATTTGTAGATCCCCATTGTATGGATGTCTGCTACTGTCCTACACTGATCGTTTTACTTTTCAGCACAGTTCATTTATCATCAAGCCGAGTTATTATGTGCTCATGTAGTCTCTTGCGGAACGGCAGTTTTAAGTCTTGTTTGGCTTTGTGTTAGCAATAATTTTACTTAGAAATACACAGCAATGTTGTTAATCATTATATTACACAATTATCCATGGTGTGATTTGGAAATGTTGATTAATTCTCTGAACCGTTTTGTTTGCAGCCAGCCCTGCGAATGATGAACTGGAGTTTGTTAAGATGAGGTATCGTTCTCCTGCCCACCATGCTTACCGAGACAATCAAACATTTGACAGTTTAAACGTGAATGAATTGAACACTTTAGAGAGACCTCCTAGTTATGATACAACTATGCGTGATAGTTCAGTTGCAGATACAACAGCTGCTAACCTGTACTACGCATCTGATAGACAAAGTGTTCGCAGCAAAGCCAGCACCAGATCCAAAAAATCCACAAGTCGACAGGCAACTGCAACTATTAACAACAACTACGATCACCGAGGTGAACTTCCCTGGGTACAGATTACGCCCTCAGCAAGGGGAGATACCTCTCGCCACAGGAATTATCCATAGCTTCACTGTGCTCTTGTCTCAGTTGTGCTTGTGAAATAAACTTTCAATGATACCATGTGGCCTAAGATGAAGCTGATGCGAGAGTCCAATCCAGATTGGAGCTCAGCAACATTTATATATCAGATCTGTGCTTGTGTGTTGCATCTCAGGTACAGATGTTTTAAATTGGATATAATTTGAGAAATGCTGTACATGTAAGTGTGTAGGCCTTGCCTGCAGTAGTGACAGAAATGATCTCGGAAACTTGCAATCACTCTGTAACTTGGTGCTTGAGTGACAACTCGAGGCTGTTTTGAATTCATGTATTTGTAATAAGGACTAGTAAGACACACATTCAATAAATATTGTCAAAGGTATTCTTATATCAGTACTTCCAGTCAACCGAGTTGGATGTTTCTGGTATTTTGACAATTTGTTTTAAACAGCATTCATTCATAGTAAACTACAGTTGATAATTGTCTTTAAGAAGGGTATGTACATGTATTTGGAAGTCTATGGACAAATAATGGCAACATGTGATTTATTGCAGTCATCTGCACTATGATGATGAGAAATCCTTCTCCGGTACCACACTGTAGTTACAAAGAGGCTGAGATTTAGACCTTTTTGTTTATTATCACACTGTCCAGACAGGCTAAATTTTAATTATAGAGTGTGGTGCTGACACACTACCTTTAACATTCCTCAGTCAATGTGCTCATCCCTCAGTTGATCATGAGTGTCATGGGGACTCTTCAGTCAAAGGATGGCTTAATTGTTCTTTTTCAGTTAACTATATTTGATAGATATTTCAGTTTCTTTAATCTCAAGAAAACATTTTGATCTTATAGATTAAGAGGTTCATAAAACAACTGGTAATGCTGTAATGATTTTATGTGTTAACTACCAAGTCCAGCATTGTTGCAGTTCCAGTAGGTTTAATGTCCTAACTTTAGTTGTATTTGTTCACTGTTGGTGTTGGATGAAATGACATCTGCCATGTGTTCCCGGGTTTGCGATATAGCTTTAATATCTCGGTGTATCTTGTATAACTATTTGCTCATCTCTACTGTGTACATATATTGTGCTGCGAAATACATCTCATTGATGCTTGGTCAGGTCTCACTACATTAGTGCTGATATATGGCCAACAGTAGCATCAAAGGTCATTAACTTGGTCATGTCAACAGAAGCAAAACTGTAGACTGGTGGTATTTTAACTGCAATAGAAAAAAATTGTCTTCATTAATTCATTTCTCCACATTAAAAGTCGATTAATGCTGTATAACTGAGATAAAGGGCGACAATTTTCTAATTACAAGCTTGTGTTAAGGCACTCGCTGAGTGTCATCTTTAATGGTTGTGGGTTTGGATCCTGATAAGGTCACCACCTATTAGTCAGTATAGCATGTGTTGCCTTGTGCTGATGTAGCAGGAAGATTGCTGAAAACCTTATTGAATCCAGTATCAGCTACTAGCTTCATCATGCTGAGAATATTTCATATCCACTCTGTGCTGGGCAAAGAAGGGCTGCTTTATTTATTTTCTTTATGGCCAATACGTTATTTGTGTTACATGCTTTGTTAACTGTATATACGTGTCCTGTACATATGTGAGATTGTTGGCATCACTTGTTACACTCCATGGTTACTTTAATCAAACAATTGTACATAGCTCAGATGATCTTGTGAGGTCATCAGAAAGTTGTTTTCACCTTCACTATTGATACTCATCTAAGTGTTCTGTAGTAAGTGGTAACAAGCCACTTCAGGTATTTTACAATTGACAGTGTGATAAGTAAACTTTTTAAGAAAACTTACGTTTGTAGAAAATGCTGTGATTTATTTGTGTCAAGGGTTCATAAGAGGCATCCTCGAAATCAAGGGCTTAAATGACTCCGCCAACGGGCCGTTTTATATATATATATATATTAGGGCTGTAACGATTCACTCACACTTCGATTCGATTATCGATTCAAGACACTCGATTCGATTACTTTCGATTCGAT
>JAUELE010258180.1:0-10508 GCA_031471655.1 Diodora aspera | reverse complement strand
GTTTATCAATGAGATGATGTCAATCAAATTACACTCACCGAAATCCAAGCATCCTTTTGATCAACTAGGGCATAAAGGCGTAAGGGGAAATAATCTAAATCACTTGGTATACTTTCTTTTGGACGTCAGTATAGATCTCATAAGCGGATCCAACGGGTTGTGCAGGGGGTGCGCCTCCTTTTTCAGCTGAATTTCTATGGAACACTGCATTAACCGGGGAATTGTCCAGTCTGCACCCTCTTTTTCCACCAAATCACATCATGCACTCCCTCCCCCCATCCTTTTTCCAAAATCCTGGATCTGCCCAATGGATTTAGTGCTTGGGTCAAGGTGTTATATTTGCACAATTGCTGAAAATTATGTTAAATCTAACATGTATCAAGATGTATTTCCTTTCTAAGGTCAGGGGTAAGACAATCAAAATCAAATGCTACTTTTTACGCTACAGTGTGAAGATCTAATACAGCCTGATTGGAGGTCATACTGTTGGTCACTGTGCAGTATGGTTGTCAACTATTTATGATCCAACCCAGATAGCACATATTGGTCGGGCTGACAGCAGCAGAAGATTGACTGGTGGGCCACCATCATCAAGCTCGCCAGTGGCAAAACGGTGGACCGTTTCAGTAGTTTTTCTATGTCAGCTCTGATAAGTTCAAACCTATAGAATGGAATTAATAGCTTTTTTGTGTAGCAAACATACTTCCACCAGCGGTATGCCAATATCTGCTTGTTCAAGCATTGACTGTTGGCACGATGTCAGGCTACCGTCAACTCCCACCGGCCACATACATGTGGATGTTAGGCTGCCCATGTTTTGCTATCTAGGAAGTAAGGAACACTGGATAATACACTCGGGGCTTATATAGGAAGGTGGAATATGAGATGAGAAAATTTTTCCCCCAAAACAGGAAGTCCTGGGCATAGGTGTATGGGCACCCTCGAAGTTAGGGGGGCAGTGACCTTCTTGCCCGACAAATGAACGAGCACCCTCGGATTTGGGCTGGGGGGAGTCACCTTCTTGCCCGAAAAATGACCACCTAGAATAACCGGGAAGCAAAAAAAAAAACGTTGACACTTTGCTGTGCCCGAATCTTGGGGCGTTGTTGCCCGAATTCTGAGCAATTTTGCCCCCCCCAACTGCCCTCCCCCTCGTTCGTCCGCCTATGGTCCTGAGTAACCCTACTGTACAGGGCAGACAGTCTCCATCCATACAAATGCTATGGCAGGGGGACCTGGCACCTCAAGTCTAAAGGTTGGACCAGATCTTCATACCATAGCAATAGCATGAGAGTCACTATTTTATTAAGTTTGGAGTAAGACCACTTCATGTAGAGTTTCTGAATGGAACCCTATATCACACGAACAAGGATGATATATTTGGGTCAGTTTTCTCAAAGATATTCACAGCCAAATTGATTTAAAAGTAATTTGTTCCAAGACGCCTTTATTTGAAAACAATGAAAAAAGCATAAGGACTGCCATATCTGGAAGAGATGAGAGAGGTGGTCCCCCATTGAGGAGGTAGTAAAACACACACTGGCCATGAGTTTGAGAAGTTAGGCAACATTGTTATATGCTCATTGTGAAGCTGTCAAGCCTTCAAGGGTTCATTTATTCGCACCTTGACAATGTCAGTGATATCTGAGGTATGTCTACCTTAGACAAGTTGTTTTGCTTGTTAGTACATCCACTAGCATTGCAGTCGTGGAAAGTGTTCATATTAAATCTGATGTTCCAGTTCTAGCTGGCAGCCAGCACTATACATACTCCATAGAAAGATGTCAAATGTTGTAGACCAGTTCTTCTCAATGTTTTTTGCTCCATGTACCCTTTTGACCATATATCAGAATATCATCATTTCCAACCTTGTAGGGTTCCCGGTGGTGTCGCTCTACCACCAGAAAGAATAGGACCCCAGTATCCTCATGCTTGCCGTAAGAGCCTTCTAAAATTAGGATCTTTTGCTTTCTGTTTCTTTACTATCAATCCTGTGTTGTCCCTTTTCCCGATGTGCATCTTGCACATCACATTGCGCTATGGCTGAAATATTGCCCCCTGCAATGTAAAAATCCATTTCACTCTCTCACTCATTAAGAGGTTTGTTGGTCTGATTCATAGTGGGACTCTTTCAGCCATATGTTCGCTTTCAGGTGAAGAGCTTGTATCATCAATGGGAACTATAAGAAGTAAAATAACCGACCCCCGTGCAGTGAAAAAAAAGAAGGAAAGATGGGTCCAATTGGCTTAAAACCGGCCCCGCTGGCAAGCTAAATGTTCAGACTTCAGTTACCTGAGCATATCCCCAAATCTCGGTTGGTGTCGTAACCAGGCTTACAGGTACAAGTCGCTGCAACACATTCCGAATGCTCTTCCCGACACTGTACATTCTCAATGCAAGATGCCCCAAGTCCAACCTCTAATATGAAAAGGAAGAATAACTGCATAATTATAAGTAAGTGACAATTTCACGGAAACTGAAAGTATATGCACTTCGAAAAATGAACTCCTTGCTATAAACTGCTTGACGTACTGAAGCTTTCACTACTTTTTGGTCAACTCTTTTTTTAAGTATCTTCAATTTTGGATTTATGTCTTAATAATAACTCTTTATTATCCCATATTGCACGAATGCTGGAATTTGTTTTTCATCCTCGTGGGTTGTTGTCGCCACAACGCGGTTCCAACGCCAATTTTAAACTAGCCCATGTGGGACAAGTGAAGAAAAGTAGCTTTACTCCAAGGGTACAGAGGAATGCTAGCTATATAGGATCGAACCGGCAACCTGACCATTAGACTTTTGTTAAGACCCTAAGGCTGTAAGGTTCCTTAAATATATGTAAAACATTGAGGCAGGTTATTATTTCTGGGACTACTCTGCTAGCTGTGCCTGAGGCAGGGCCAAGCAGAGATGGTTTGGTTCAGTTTAAATTGCTATATCTAGACTCAGGGTTTTGTCAAAAGTCTAACTGACCATACTCGGATCAGGAAACCTAGACCTGTTGCTCACGGCAACCCAGTCCTGTCCCACGACTGGAATTTTGTTAGTTATATTTTAAAGCCTTTAGCCAGTCTACTAAAGCAAGTCTAGCTGGCTTCTATTCCACAACTGTGCATTGTAGGAGCCAGGCTCTTAAAGCAATAAAAAATAAATATGATAAAATAATCTAAATATTTTTATAGACGTTTTTAGTCTAACGGCAACCGTGCCTCCATCCATATTTTACTTATTACATCAAACTATGACTCTTAATCAATAGTCTGATATTTAACTCGTCCTGATCGATTTTGATTTTGATCAACTTTGAACTTACTCAGCATGCAAACTGTATCATTGGCGTAGAAGTAGGAACCACACCGGCACTTCCGCTCCTCACAGAATGAGTTGTAGGTCAGACAGTGTTTGTCCTCCTGGCAAGCTCCGCCGATCTTGCTCACTGGAACCATGTAATGGATATTTGTGAAGAGAATGTCGAATGAGAAGGAAGAGAATCGAAACCAAATTAGTGGAATATCGTTGAATCACCTGGCCGGCCTAGTTTTTGAACCAGAATATATTTCTATTGTAACTCATTTGTAGCACCCCGTGGGATTCCCGGGAGGTGTCGCTCTTACAGCAGAAAGAATAAATGGACCACAGTATCCTCATGCTTGCCGTAAGAGCCGTCTAAATGAGGATTTTTTGCTTTCTCTTTCTTACTATCTATCCTGTGATGTCCCTTTTCCTGATGTGCCTCTGGCACATCACATTGCACTTTGGCTGAAATATTGCCCCCTGCAATATAAAAATCCACTTCACTCACTCATTTATTTGTAGCACATGGGATGCGGAGTGGGTGAGTGGGGGCTGAAGCTTTTGGCACTCTTGACAACGTACATGATTTTTTAAAAATTGATGTTTAATGTATTTTGAAGTAGATTTGCATGTCACCCCTGCATTACACCAACATCACCTATGCATTTAGAAGTGTCCCTCCTATGTAGATTCAAGTCGCCTTGCACGACAAGCATTGGTTACAAATGCCTTTTCCCTTCAAACTGACACCGTCTGTAGGTATGCCCACATCTTCCACAAAACCCTGAAGAACTCACTGCTCTTGCAGATCGCTCCGAGTTGGTATTTTGACCCCCAGCAGTTGCAGATCCGCGTGACGTCACCAAGACGCGGCACGTTGCACGTCATGTCGTCTGCTCCCTGGACACAGCTGGATACATCATTACACGGCTTCCCCACACCAGTCTTCAGACCTGAAACATTAGAAATTCATAGAGAACCTGCACAGTAAACTAGAATAAGACGAAGTGTTTGTATAAGATGCCATGAAAGGCATGGCATAAAGTATACATTGACGTCACGTTCAGGGTTTTTTCACAATACCCGCACATCTTTCCAAGTTCCGACGCAGACCAACGTTCAGTACATCAGACGGAACATATATGAGCACAGATAACTGAAACCAGAATGTATTGATGTAAGCAGTTGGTATATGTTTCTGCGATTAGATGAAAATAAGAATTTGATAGACAACCATTTTGGTGTTACCCAATCTCATGGTATCGCCCGCTGCTGTCTGTACCATCGCACCCTCTGATATTATGCAAAATCGAACCATGGGGGACCATGTTGTGTAGTTCATCAAGTATAGAAGCTTCACACCAAGAATATATTATAATGTATTAACTTGCCTAAAATAGAGCATAAACCCCCAATTACTTCCCTTTACATTTAAATCTGCAGTTTTATATTACTAAACGTTTGGTGTCACTCAATCTCATGGCATCGCCCCTTGCATGCTATATAATTATAACTGTATCTGTACCCTCGCACCCTTCTGGTGACACCCTTGATATTACACAATATATTCTATAAATTTCATGCATGCATTGGTCAGAACATCATGTGATATGCATGCATGACTATCTCCTTCAGCTCTATGACTATCTCCCTCAGTTCCATGCATAATTATGTTCATACCACAGAGTATTCTACTCTTGACTTCATAAAATATAAAAAGCATGGCTGTTCCCTCACTTGACTACAGACGTCCATTGGGATCGACAACGTTTTTAAACTTTTTTCTTAAGAGATTCAAAATAAAATCTTGAAAACAAGCGAAAACAGGCTTCAGAGCTTACTACTTCCTTGGCCAGCGTTGCAGAAGTCCCGACTGCAACAAATTCTGTTCCCAAGGCAGTCGCTGCTTCTGGTGCAACCCTTCTCAACGCCAACGTCACCGGAAGTCGTAGACGTCGTCAGAGAAAAACATCTATCCTGAAAGGATCGTATATTGCGGCAAATACGGTAACGGAGCACTGGTGAACACTTTTCTAGGTCTTCTTGGAACATTAACACTGGCTGTGGCTAAGATGGCGTAATGATCAGACTCAACAGAGTGATCGAATTGTATATTGCTTATCTAGGGTTCACAATCCTTCATAATCACAAGGTCAAGAATATGGTTCTTGTCGTGTGTTGATTCTAATATATGCTGGACTAACTATGTGACTCTAACACACTGAAGAATAGAGCTGTCTCTCTGAGTGTCCAATTTTCAGCATGGATTTAGTATATACATGTATATGTATAAGCAGTGCTTGCATTCAGTGGGCCTATCCCCATACTGCACACCCCACCCCACCTTTACCCTCATCCCCAAACACCCCAACATCCGCCACTGTCAGTTGGACCTTAGACTTATGTCAAGACCCTGAGTCTAGGCTTACAAAACTGAACATCTTACTCTACCATATACACAGCCATCTCTGCTTGGCCCTGCCTGGGAAAAGCAATACAGTCCCAGGACCTACCTCTGATTTTAAATATATTTAAGAAACTTTACAGCCTTAGGGTCGTGACAAAAGTCTTGGCTTGGTGTTTAAGCAATGATAAGATATACTCATGCTAATTATTACTGACACCCCCTATATGAAGTTGTATATTGTCATGTTAACAGTTTTATGGCCATAATGCCATGGTGAAATTTCATGGATCTTTGATCAGATAGGTTAGAATTGTACCTGATTTTGTTTATTCTTCTTTGATCTAAGACATGGATCGGTAACTACAGCCCCGCGGGCCAGATCCGGTCGGCGAAGGGATTTCGACCGGCCCGCGAGTAAAATATAACTAGATGTATATAAATTGATAATTCACATATTTAAAATTGTAATGGCAGTTATGTGGCCCGCCGTTCTCTCATTAATGCGCGACCGGGTCCGCAGAGGCGAAAAGGTTGCCGACCCCTGGTCTAAGAAACTATTGTCTGTATTTCATCACTTCTCCAAATGCTTACGTCCTATTATATGAAGGTGACAATAATAATTAGTGTGAGGATATTAGTCTGAATTTCTGACTGTAATTAATGGCCACATATCGTCACTATATATTTATACTGATACCTGTCCAGCGTCCTATTTACTGATTTGGTGAGGCCCTAACCTATGGCGCGCCCAGAGGCCCCTTCTTAAGAAGTTACAAGACTTGCTCTCATTTAGAGAGGTATCATTATATATATGCATGTTCAATACTGCTCGATTTGGTCTTTTATGAAAACATAATATATAGGCATAAGTCATATTTCAAGTTTAAAAGTGACAATGGTTTTTTTTTTTAAATTGATTGTGAGGCCCAAAACTTTAGCTATAGTTTAGTTTATGAGCTGGCCTTCGTCCGGGCTTGTTTACAGAACTGAGAGTAGACTAGAAATTTCACGAAAGTAATACAAAGCATTTTTAGACATGGTGGTGGATTGGTAAAGGACCCGGATGTAATATGACTTACTGGTGTTATTCACTATGTAACAGGTGCAAGGAACATTGGTAACTTTCCAATTTCTATTACTGGAGCGTTCCCTCGTTTGCTCAAGCCCTGGTTTATATATGGACTTGACATGCGCCGAATAAATCTCTCAACAACAATGTGAGGGAGCCTTGGCCACTCCTCTTGCAGCGCTTTAAAAAAAACAATCATTGGTAACGTCATGAACTATATACGTACCTCAGTGGGGCGACACGTTATTTCTGTGCTGTTTGACAAACAATTCAGATTGGCTAAAGCTTGGTCAGTTGCTGTGTTTGGTGCGCAACTATAACACATTAGGCTATCTGAAATAGTTCAGCAAGATGAAATGAATGAATGAATTAGTTGATAGATATGTTTTCTAATTTAACTTGTATGGGGATATTCGTAAGCGTAAGACACTTCTGTGATTTAGGTTAGGTTTAAATGATAATATATTGTGGTAAAATAGAGGAAGCATTACTGCATGGTCACGTGAAGTTCTATTTCGGAAATTTTAGAAAATGAAGTAAACCTTTGAATCATTTAGAAGAGTCATGAAAGAGTAAAGACATTTAAATTATAGTAGTCATTCTCATGTTCACAAGTTATTTCAAAAGCACAAACTTATAGTAACTCAAATTATTTTGAAAGTCTAAAATTTAAAATGACAAGACGACTTACATTTTTGATTTAAGTTCAGCAGGGCAAAAGATTAGAACAAAAATTAATACATACCGATATTCTTGAATAAAGATACGAATATTAAAATCAACATTGAGCAGCTGTCGTAATCCATGGCCATACTTCACTCGCGAAATAATCCAAATGCAAAGCCACTCGGACTCGCGTCGGTTTTAAGTTCAGTCTGCATGCATCATTTCGTGCCAGTCGTGTTTCGGCTTGAACGTAATTTTAATTACAAAGTATCGAATTTTAACTAATCACTGATAGCAAGAGACTTTTCCTTGGTGATGTCACACCTTGATTTACATCGGCTATCACAGCATTTTTCACTGTAATTACCCAAAGATCAGATTTCATGTGACCTGGGCAGAGCGACCCGCCAGACTGTGGTGCCGGTCAGAAACCTCATTATAAATTATCTATACACAGTTGATCAATTTAACACACCAATAAAGACACCTAATTGCACTCTGGATAAAACAAAAGAATGGATACCGCCATTGCATGTACAAGTCTGTTCACACTCTGCAAGCAATTAGTTCAACTTGTTGACTCGACACATTCCAACAACCAAAATTGATAGAACCTTAAATAATGGTTTCAGCACATGTACATTTACTTTAAACTAAACCAATTGAAAGACCAAAGAACCTTACTCCGTTGTATGACATGTAGTAGTCTGTCTCCCAGACCTTAGAGCATACAAAGAAAAAAGAGCCTGCTCAAGTCTAGATATTAAGCAAGTGTAGGAATTCTTAGCTCCAGAAATTAGGAATATTTCTGGGCTCCTTTTCAGATTTTATTAAATTTGTTTGTATTATGAACATAATTTTGGAGATTAAGCTTATTTCTGAGACTAAATGTTAGTCTATAGACATGCAGCTGCTTACATAGATGTAGTACTGCACGCACTTCATGTGATGCACATGTGCATGTATATACACTCAGAGTATAAACTCATATCTATATAGAGGTGTAGTGCAAATATATATTTTTGTACATGTCTATATTTACACCGTGTGGTATTTCATCATCCCAACGCTCAATATGAATAAATATTTTGATCTTTATATTATCCCTAGAGAATTGTTAAATATTTTATCACACTTTCTCGTTTGGATCACAAATAATTTTGTTTCCCAAGCTGATTCTCCGTCAAACTTCTTAACTCCTTGTCTGTCATGCGGTCAACGATACAGCTAACATAAAAGTATTTATATATTAAGTATAAATTATTGTATATTAATAATATATATAATATGTTAGATATTAATAATATATAAAACATTAAATATTACACAGTGAGTAAATATTTTGTATGCAAATACGATACAAATACTATAATAAAGTTCTTTAAGTATATTGTATACTCCCGTCATTTTGATTTTGGGGTCAAGTGCTCGTCAACGAACATTCAGCAGACATGGTTTATATTTGTAGTATTGCAACTTACACTGGAGAGAGATTTTGCTTCACAGTATATATAGATCATAATGACTTGATATAAAGAAGGAGTTTTGAATAGTGGGGATTCTGGCTCGCATATCCAAAGCGAGAGTTACATGCAAAATATGTATTATACAAAGGAGCATAAAGTTTTAAAGTTTGTTTTGTGCAATATTTTAGTAGCAACTGCGCGCTCATGATCACTAAGAAGACACGCCAGGTTGATGATATACTCCTAGTGTACTGACGTGCAAAAGAATCGATACTAAATGATTTCAATCATTTCCCCTCATATCTTTATGTCATAGTTGATCAAAAGGATGCCTGGATTTCAGTGAGTGTAAATTAATTGACATCATCTCATTGATAAAACTTCCTGATCTTGAAGGGATATCTCTTGCATGTCCAACGCATTTGTGAATCTATTCAGTAGTCTCAAACTCTTGGTATAGTTTCTTTTGCACATCAGTATATATTGTACAGTGACTGTAGCCTGCTTATTAATAGGAACACCTTTGACTCATGGCTAGCATTCTACAAGCGGCACAGAATATCATATAATAAAGAAATGTGGTGACATTCTCATTTCTATATCAGTCGACAGTGTGTCTCCACGATGGGTTTGTCATCCTTAAAACATGTACTGACATAAGAATACGTTGGTTTTAACATACAGATCATAAGATGTCTAAGAATAAATTAATAGAATAAACTAAAATACAGCAAAACAAAATGCTAAAAAGCCACCAACAAAAAATTACTACTACTTCCCCTTTCTCTCTTACCCTACAATAACACGTGTATTCGCTAACAGACACAAACCTCCTTCCCAACTCTCTCCCTTCACATGCCATGGGGTCAAAATACTAACACTCTCTCGCGCTCTCTCTCTCGCGCTCTTGTCTCTCTCTCTCTCCCTCCCTCCCTCTCTCGCTCTCTCCCTCTCTCCCTCTCTCTCTCTCAAGTATAGACTTGACACCCGTTACTTAAATTAGATTATAATTTTCTGTAAACTCTCGTTCTGCCACGCACTACATGGGTCGGATGCACGATCATTTCGTGGCAAACATAAATCGTTGTTGGCATGATGCGTTTTCACTTAACCTCGGAGTGCCGGCTGATAAAGGTGGTTACTTCATGAGATACGGTGCATAAATCAGAAGGTTGTATTGGTTGATTTGCTGCACTGAATTAATTCTTACTTTTATACTTTTATTACTTGTGAAGAGTTTAAGTACTTATATGTATGTGCCAGTTGAGTTCAGTTTCCATTGGAAACTCTAGTCTTTGTACATGCTCTAGGGTCTGGCACGGATCTAAATACATTTAGATCCGTGGGTCTGGGAGACAGACTACTACTACTACTACTACTACTACTTCTACTTCTACTACTATACGACTACTAGGTCTACTACTATTCCACTACTAAATACTACTACTTCTACTACTACTACTACTTCTACTACTACTATTTCTACTACTACTATTTCTACTACTACTACTACCATTTCTACTACTACTACTTCTACTACATTACTCCTACTCCACTACTCCTACTTTTACTACTCCTACTACTACTACATACTATGACTACTAT
>JAUELE010258179.1:0-10024 GCA_031471655.1 Diodora aspera | reverse complement strand
CCCCCCCCCCCCCCCCCTGGTTCATGCATGCTGATATTGTTTTATTGGAAATGAAATTATGTAATCAGTTTGACTTTATGGATACTTTTATTTAAAGGTTGCTATTTGGATCCTCTGGGGCCTACCAGTGGAGGCTGCAAGGACCACACAAATGGAGCAAGGCTGAAACTTGGATAAGGAAAACACCTGTAACAGACGTGATGAATGTAGCAGGCATGGTGCTGTGCGTTCTTGTGGGGCTTCTCTTCCTAATGTGTCTGTGTTTTGTGTGCAGAGTAGCAACAGTTTTCAGCTAAAAATATTTGAAGCTGTTGGAGAATCATTTTTCATTATGGTTATAAATTTATTTGTGTGATTTCTAGGGTAGATTTCTGCCTTTCTGAAGTCTGCAGTCGAAATGATTTATGATTACATGTATAATGAACTATAGTATAGCTGTCCACTTGTGCCAAATCCATGTTTCTACTGCTGAGAGTGCCACATGTTCCAGAAGCATCCAAGATATGAACTTTTGTGTGCTTCCTGTGCGCTTGAATTTGACAGGGAAAAAGGGGGATCAGGATGTTGTTGATGGTTTTATGATCAAAAGGGTGAAATGAGTTTGAAATAATGACGAACACACTGAAAAAATGTATTACTCAATAATACTTAAGAAAAGTATAATATTCACTGAACATGTTTTGTTTGTAATTTGAAGTAATTGTAAGTCTATTTTAAGGGTACACCAAATGCAAAAACAAGTTGATCTCATTCGAAAGATAATGTTGAAATAGACTTATCTTGAAAATTTTGTAAAGATCTAAAGCACAGTTCGTTAGATATGAACAGACGCGCTTGGGTGGATAGGCAAAAAACTCGGATACAAAAGCCGGATGTGACGTCGGATGTACACACTTTGCCTACTTGTGTATAGCTACTTCTTTATAATAATGACTGTGCAAGCTTTACACTCTCAGGATTAACACTAAAATGTTGTCTTCGTGGGATATAGCTACGTTAATATGCTGAGCATACATTTCTAAATGATGCGATTAGAATCAATGTTTGGAAACGATTTATGTGACTGACAAAACCCAACTTTTAAGTCTCTGCATGACTTTCAGTGACAGGTTGTGACAATGTCACAGGTAACTGTTTCGAAGAGAAAGACAGGGACTAAAAGAATTTTTGGTTTCAACTTGCAATTGATTAAAGCCAAATGCTTTTGCTTCAATATATCCAAAACTTTGACAGTGAATATCTCGCTTAATAGTTATAGGAATTTCGCGAAATGCTCAACATTCATTATTCTAAATTGAAAATTTTTGTTCAAAATCAACTTGTTTTTGCGTTCTGGGCACTCTTTAAGTAATTTTCCATAATTTCAAGTAATTTCTAGTACTTTAAGATGTAATTAAATTAATACTGGTTATTTTGAATACTTAGTAAATGCAATTAAATTTATTTAGCTGTATATTTTATTACTGTAAACAAATTGTATTGTGAGTAATATTTTTCAGTAAGTTTTCATTATTTGATAGTCATCAAGTAAAATTATTACTGAAGATCCCAGAAAAGGATGATTAAATATATGTAATGGGCCTGCCATATGACTCCCCAACCCAATGACTCATGTGCTAACCTGTAACAACTTGCAGTTGAGTTAATGACTTATAAATCCAGTGTAAATACTGGTAATGCACATGTACATATAAACCAGTGTAAATACTGATAATGTACACATAAAACCAGTGTAATTACTCATAATGTGCATATAAAACTAGTGTAAATACTGGTAATGTACTCATAAAACCAGTGTAATTACTGGTAATGTGCTCATAAAACCATTGTAGATACTGGTAATGTACTCATAAAACCATTGTAAATAATTGGTAATGTACTCATAAAACCAGTGAAAATACTGGTAATGTACACATAAAACCATTGTAAATACTGGTAATGTACACATAAAACCATTGTAAATACTGGTAATGTACTCATAAAACCAGTGTAAATACTGGTAATGTACTCATGAAACCAGGGTAAATACTGGTAATGTACTCATAAAACCAGTGTAAATACTGGTAATGTACTCATTAAACCATTGTGGATACTGGTAATGTACTCATAAAACCAGTGTAAATACTGGTAATGTATACATAAAACCATTGTAAATACTGGTAATGTACATATAGAACCCATGCAAATACTGGTAATGTATACATAAAACCAGTGTAAATACTGGTAATGTACATATAGAACCCATGTAAATACTGGTAACGTACACATAAAACCAGTGTAAATAATGGTAATGTACATGTATATTAACCCATGTAAATATTGTAGGATGACCTATTTCAACTCGGCACCTGTTTTGTTTGCCTTTCACACTAAGATGTGGCAAGATTTCGTGGCAAGTCGGCTTGTTTACAAACAAGAATCATCACTCGCATCTCTCAGCAAAAATGTAGTGAATTCAGCTACAAAGTGGAATTGTGCACTTCAAAAGTGTAAAGTGTATATTTTTTGTGTCATTTTCACCATTACCAAACGTTTGTGGTATAAATATATCCAGAACTGCATAAAATATACAAGGAGACTCTGACTCTCGATTCAAAGATTATCTGCTTGACCCAATTTCCAGCTTTCAAGATCACATGATCGATAACCGGAATTCCTTCATGGAGAATAAAAAATTTCATTTAAACTTTGTGTTGTTCTTATATAATTTCTTTCAAAATTGTCGTGTTTTCAAAATGATTTCTTCTCAATATATTGATTTAAAAGGTGTTTTAAACCTTTTAGAAAGATGTTAGTAAAGGAAAATAATACAGTATTCATCAGAAACCACTAAAATGCATGTGAAGCCGTTGTCATCACAGGCATCTCGATTAAAAACACTGTTAAACCACATTTAGTGCCACGCAGTACCAATGCCTTGTGACACCAGTTCATTCGTGAGCATACATGGTGAGGAACAAATATAAATTCACTCTGAAACATATACCATGTGAGGCTATTTGTCCTCCCTCACCCATGTCAACTTGCAGACCCCTGTAACGCATCAACTGACCAATCAACATGTCCGAGTCAAAGACAGACCCCTATCGGATATTTTACAAAAGTTTTGTCTAACTACATGAAATATCACTTTTTTTACGTGTAAGTATAGAACAAAATTGAAGATTCTGAGGTTTGAATGCTTAGATTCATTCAATTTATGATATATTGATTTTGAGCCAATTTAAAACTAGTCACGCCAGGATACTGGTAATGTACAGATATAACCCATGTAAATACTGGCAATACATACATAAAACCAGTGTAAATACTGGTAATGTATACATAAAACTAGTGTAAATACTGGTAATGTATACATAAAACTAGTGTAAATACTGGTAATGTACATATAAAACTAGTGTAAATACTGGCAATGTACATATATAACCCATGTACATGTAAATACTGGTAATGTACTCATAAAACCCATGTAAATACTGGTAACATATGTGTACTTTGTCCGTATTTACATTGGTTTCAGTTCCTAAATATTTGGTTTCTTGGTTACTGGAGGCTGGAAATCGAAAGTGAATTCATATATTGGTTATTAGTAACTAAATATCGATCAGTTATCGATAAATGTCGAATGATATTTAAAGCCAAGAAACCATTCATTAGGCCTTAGATTATATTGACCCTAGATCTATCGACAGAAACATGCAGCCCTATCCCCAGCTTCCCGATGTTTGCGTTTTTTCTTCCTTAATAAAACGGTTAACCACTCTTGCTTGTTGTTTGTCATTATTAGAGATTCGTTGGTGAAAGAAATTCCAATTGGTTTCAATGAGCATTTGTGAAAAACTGCGTGACTCGCAATTTCTGCTTACCTCCATTTTGCTAGCAAAAGTGGTCTGCATCACTGATCTTAGTGCTGGGTGTCCGACCCGGAGGGTGCGGGGTTTGAATCTGAAAAGTATGTCCAAACAGACTCATGAAAATAGTGGTAAAGCATCTTTAATGTGGCAACTACTGTTATTTGTGAGCCGCTCGTGTATGTACCAGTTGAGTTCAGTTTCCAGTGGACACTCTAGTATTATTAACTTACTTCAGTGACTTATGACACGAGAAATACATAACACACAATGTTATAAGAATTAGCCTACCCTTTTAGACATGAAATAGGTTCAGGAAGTAAAACTTGCATTGCTAAGTTTAAAGTTAAACTAGGACAAGTAATCTTTTTAACTATGTGTTATTCAAAAGAGTTTAAGTAATTAGGAGATGCGAGGTTTCAAATGAAAAAAAAGATAAGTTATTGTTATTAACATAACTCAAATTTTGAAAAAAGCAGCTTTATCTCCATTCTACCATGATTTTATTCAATGATTTATATCGGACACTTGGGCTATGCGGTGGGACAAATGGGGAACAGGAGCATTAATGCAAAATAGGCCAATAATTATTTGAAAACAAATTATTTAACAGTGAAGGAGATGAGAAAACAAGTTAAAATTTGGCTCGGCAACGTCTTTGGGTTCTAACTTCTCAATTTTGTTATTCATGATCTGCCAAATATTTTCGATGAGGTTGGGGTCTGCAAAAACGGCCGGAAGATCCTTCACCTATTTAAAACGTCGTGGTCACGCAGCCATTGACGGGTCTGCATAGACGTATGGATGTGGGCGTTGTCCTGTTGCATGTCACGTGACCAACCCAACAACAAGGGAGGTTACAAAGATTGACCTATAGACCTTGCATTAGTAAATAGATTTTACGCAGGGGTACGGAAATGGCTATATCACAATGGATTTTTATAATTTTAAAAAGTGTCAATTTTTTGGGGCACGGAGCTATATTTCGAAACACTGGAAACATTAAGAGCTCAGAACCGATCAACTGGCCCTTATTCCCATTCGCAACAATTTTGTCTCTTTCCGTCTATTTCACGTCTCTTCATAACCGTCCAGAAGACTAGTACCTATATCAGCGATCGCCATGGCCGAAATCCGGCCATAACCAATCCAAGCGTGCCTAGTATTAGAAGTAATGAGGTCAAATAGTTTTAACTGTGCAAAATTATTATCACATTAGCGAATTTCTCTAAAATCTATATTAATTCCTTTTCGAATTTATTACAATAATTTGTTACAGTATTTTGGAAACATTGAAAGAGTTGAACGGTTTTTAAAGTAATAAATAAAGTCCTTTGGAGATTTGGCGTAGATAAATATTCTATTCAAAATGGCGAGTAATTTCGAAGTAAGGAATATTTAGAGTTATCTTTCTTGGAAGTAGTCCGCCGAGAATGGCGTCGATATGGGAAGGACGCGTCATGCGCCATAGCATAAGAGCCGATAGGTCAGGAATGCCTAATTTCACGGCGACTCAAACCAGAAAGGGGGGATTATTTTTGTCCTGATTTAGTTTGGCATGTGCACTTAGTACTGGAATGATTATTGAGTATTTACCCCCAGTGGACGAGGTCAGTGTGACACCTTCCTCAGATCCTGTCGGGCGAGACTCGTCTTCAGGCACACAACGTTTTCGCCTTCCAGCGCGGCCTTGAACACATCTTGAGTCGTCTGGGCATCCACGGCACGCCATCTGCAAGACACATTCGAACAATCATATAACCTCTTCCTACTGTTGTTCAATGGTGACGAGGTGGGGTGGGGGGGGGAGGCTGAGGTCTCCGATAAGGGGTCTGTTGTGGTTGTGGTTCTTGTTGGAACAACACACAGCAGATTGTGACCATGTGATCTGAGTGCTCTGCTGGGTTCATAATCCTGGATACATTCCTCTAAATATGCTGGAACAAGTCCCTGTCTAGGTTTGAATACGAGCATGAGGATCTTGTACTTGATTCTGTCAGCAACTTTTTAATCAGTGAAGATGTTTCAAAACAGGGCTTATGTGATGGCACTTTTTTTGTTTTCGTGATTAGCCTGGCTGCAGAGTCCTGCACACGCTGGAGCTTGTCAATGAGATGTTTGGGTAGGCCAGCAAGTAGAGCGTTACAGTAATCCAGGTGTGATAAAACACAGGAATGCACCAAGGTAGCTGCCGTTTTGGTGTTGATGAAGCGCCGTATCTGACTGATATTTCTGATGTTAAGAAACGCTCTTTTGCACACTTTGCTGATGTGGGACTCTGCACTGAGGGTTGAGTCGAAAACTACACCTAGGTTCCTTACGTCGTCAATAGGGTGTATGAAACATTCATTAATCTTGAATGCAGGCAATGTCAACTTGTTTCGGGTGGCCTTTGACCTGATTTTTAGTATCTCAATTTTGTCACTATTCAGTTTGAATAAGTTTACCATCATCCAGTTCTTTCTGTCTTCGATGCATTAGGTCATACGAGAGAACGCATTTTCTATCGATCTTTTGTTGTTTGGCTTGAACGCAAGATATAACTGTGTGTCATCTGCATATAGATGGAATGAAAGACTGCGAAACCGAGCTATATCCCCCAGAGGTGAGGTGTAGATGGTGAACGGGATAGGTCCCCATACCGTACCTTGGGGAACACCATATTGTAGATGAACTTTAGTTGATGTAGTGTCCTTCACCTTCACAGCTTGGTACCTTTCTGATAGGTATGACTGGAGCCAAGAATGAGCAAGTTTGGTAATTCCAAACCTTAGCTTTAGCATTTTCAAGAGGATAGACTGATCAATAGTGTCAAATGCTGCCAACAGGTCGAGTAACACTAGCAATAATACATTATGTATTACCATTGGAGATGAATATGTGATGTTTATTTGCCCTCGTGGTCTTGTAAGTCGCCGATTTTCTAAATGATGAAAAAAAAAGACGTATGCGTCGGATAGAGATGGATGGGTGCCTGGAATATATATAGATAGATAGACAGATATAGTAAATGGGTGAATAGATCGATAGACAGATGGATGATGGATGAATCTATTATTTTAAATGCTGTATATATACCTTTCCAGATCGCCTTCTCCTGTGCCAGATGCTGCAGCTCTTCCTCCATTGGACCAGGACGAGATTGTCCAGTTCTATCGAGCATCTCTGCAGAAGAGGTGTGTGTTAACTGCACATGTTGGCATTTTGTTGGGACCTTAGGGTAGTTTGTATTTCCATTTTAAATATTGCTAGTTGATCTTCCTGACTGAGTTGGCCAGCCATTCAGTGTTGCACCAGAACCATCTATTCTCTGTATAATCTTACAAACTTTAGACCATCTCTGCAGACAAGGTGTGTGTTAATTACGATTTAATTGCAAATGTTAACATTTTGTTAGGGCCTTGGGGTAGTTTCTTTTCATATTTTGATGATGTCTAGTTGATCTTCCTGAGTTGGTCACGGTTTTGCACAAAAACCATCTGTTCTCTGTATAATTGCACCAAGTTTAGACCATATACATCATAGAGACCATAGGGTCACACGGTATCATAATATAATCGATTACAAGATAAGTATGAAGTGCATTTAAGCATAATTATTGTTTGGTAGACTTATTACGTAAAATACTCACAAATAAACAACATTATTCTATTTTCTAGCAAGAGGCCGCTTTCCCGAGGAGCTCACGATGTGCTCACATTGTATGAATACAGGTGAGGTCCTTTCGGGTTTTAAAATATCAGTTTGAAAATGTACCTTTCTGTCTGAATTTTAGATTCTAGCATTGTTGATGTCGTATTTAACTATTGAGAACCAGAATGTTCCTTCAGCGATACACAACACTTCTTTTGGTTCTTAAATATCAGTTACAAATTGTAATACTACACGTCTGGATTCTAGCGTCGTTGAAATCTGATTGAATGTCTACACTATGGAAAACCAAACGATTCCTTCAGCAATAGACAACTCTTCATTCAGACTTTGTCTTTTCAGTTCTGACGAGGAAGATGGCAGCAGTGAACACGTGACTACAGTCCGTTTCAGGTAGGGAGATGTTTCAATTCATTTATTGATATTACTTTCGATCAGTTCGATTTTTACGTATTTATGAATTAAAATATGTAGTTTTAGCTAGTTTATCTCCACTTTGTGAAAAGTTTTTTTCTGTCTAAAATGCATTAATAATGTTTAGTGTGAGGAATTCTATATCTGGGTGTTAATCTAATTATATGCAATGAATCAGTCCGATTTAAATTATATCCTCCCACACTCCCGTCGCGATATATCAGTAAACAGGAGCGTGGGAAGATCTGATTGTAATTAGACTGTGTAATGAATGTAAGTGTTATGTTAATGTTGTGATATGTAAGAATGTGATATAAAGTGTTAGCATGTTAGAATATGTTGCACACCTTTCTCTCTGTGTTAGATAAATCATTTACTGAATGATGTCTATACGGTAAAGTGTGATATGAAAGTATGTTGACTGTTACAGAGAGAGCCACACTGTGGTCGAGTCCACCTCCTCTAGCGCCCTTCCTCTGGTCAGTGCAGTTGGAAGGTCAGTGAAACATACGGAAACTGTTGGAGTTTTGTAGATTGTTTCATTGTGCCCTTCTTAACGTGCACATATTACTATTAATATTGTGCTCATTACAAGTACTTTTGTGCACTCTTAAAACACTATTAATGACATTCAGGCATTCATTTCCAACATGTGTGGTGTTTAACATGAATATATTTTACCTTCCACTGTAGAATCGCAACACCTTGGCCACGTGATGATGCAGAGAGCCTCTCCAGCAGGTGATTTACTTTTTACATGTTTTACGTAAATGACCGGGAGATTGTTCCAAGTACAATGTGTTGAGTACTTAAAAGCGGGAGATTGTTTAATACTTATCACTGGAAAGCTTAAAATAGTTTCCTAGCAACCAGAATTCTTACATTGATATATCTTACATGATAAACGATTGACTGTACCTTTCAGAGTGACAGCTGCCTTCGCCAGCTCACCTGTTGCCACTGCAAGCAACACCACAATCAACCTGGACAGGTAATCACTTCTTATTTATTAAAAGTTATGATGAAATCTAAAATCTGTCAATGATCGTTGCACGATAAACACATATCGTGTAGACCTTATAACTAGCACGGTTGTTTTTTTTAGCTTACATATCGATGAAAATAGAACATTTACCTTGCCATGTACTTTTGAATTAATGTGATTGATCTGGACACTTAATGCTGAGTTATCTTTCCTTGTAGGTCGGTAACATCTCTCGCAGATGTCCCTGCAGCCAGCTACATCTCTGATGTGACAGGTACATTGCTGTTTTAGAATTCTTTTTGTTTGATGGAGCAGTAGCAGAGGCAGTAGCAGTTGTGTAGTACTGTATGTACGTAGCAAGGCAACATAGCACCAGAAATCACACCTGGTATTACTATACTGTGAGTAGGAGACGCAGTTCCAGTTATTTAGTACTATAGCAAAGCAGCAGAGCACTATAACGTAGCATACACCTAGCTAGTATCACTACTACAGTGAGTAAAGCGATGTGGTAGCAGTAGCAGCAGTATTTTTGTAGTACTATTGCAAGGCAGCTGACTACCAGAAAATACACCTGGTATTATTACTACAGAGAGTAGTAGCAGTTGTTGTAGTAGCTCAACAGCAGAGCAGCAGAAATTACACCGGCGTCTTTTGTATTTCAGACGATGCGCCAGTTCGGAGTAGTCTACGTGCACGCTTCAGAAGAGTGAGTAATAAATCTAAAACATCTTAAATTATTTAAAGGACAATTTAGTCTTCTTAGCAAAATTTACTTTTCGTGAGTAAAAGAATGCCAAGCTGGACATGATGTTTTTGGTCACAAGTTAACTATTATTGCAGAGAATCTTACATACTTCTTAATGGTGTTTTTGCGACCATTTCTGGTTTGATGAGTTCAGAACTTTAATAACATGAACATTATTTCTTTCAGTTATTGGCACGAGTTGCACGCCCCTTCCGTTCTTGCTTGGGTCTGGCAGGACGTCCAATAAACTAGATTTTATAGCAGTGTAATACCGAGGCACGCTGACAGAGTGACTTACTTTATTTATTTATTTATTTATTCATTCATTCATTCATTCATTCATTCATTCATTCATTCATTCATTCATTCATTCAT
>JAUELE010258168.1:0-10509 GCA_031471655.1 Diodora aspera | reverse complement strand
ACATTCCACATGAAGCAAAATCAGGACCAGATCCAAGTACTCCCAGCAGAGACAATATGCTATATATATTTTCACCTGAATGTGTGTCAGAGAAATGTCAAAGGTTTTTAAAGTTCAAAATTCAGGGTGTGCGGGATGGCATAGTGGTTAGTGCTTTGGCCCAGCAATCTGCCAGTCTTGGCAGTTGTGGTACGAGCCTTGCCCGGGCACCTCTCTTTCAGGCCAGAGAGACAGGAGCCCTGACACGGACATGATATGGGTGAGACCATGGTGATGTGGCTGAAAGATTGGCAGAAACCCCAAATCACTCTCTCACTCATAAGTTCATCTTTTAACAGGTTGTAGTGTTATGCACATATGAATATGCAAGGTAAAAAGTTCCCTTCAAAAGTCTACAATAAAACAACCACATCATTTGATTGTAAATTTTAATGACTATAAACATATATATACAGAGATGATATGAACAATGAGAGACTTATGTCAGAGTTGTTGTCAAATGGTATGAACATATGTACATCAACATTTTCAATGAACAGTGATGGTAACTGAACCAGTGGCGGAACCAAGGGAGGTTCTTAATGCTTCTTCCCCCATGAAAACCTGGAGAGCTTGAGCTCACCTTATGAGAAGCAAAACATCAGATTTCATCAAACTGAATCTATTTTATTTTAAATTGGTGGTGGGGTGGGGGGCGTGGGGCGTGAGTCCCCTAGACCTCTGAGGCATTAGTGGAACGTGGCGAGGGCTGTTGCAAAGGAGCCCCCGGACCTCCACCCCCGCCATTATAATGAAATCCTGTATCCGATGTGCAGGATGATTCTTTGACAGCTTCACTTGATCCCTTGCCTTGTCACTGTGTATAACAGGACGGTGGAATGAATAGTGCATGCATCAATATTCTGTTAACCTTACAAGTTAGAGGTTCAAATCCTCCCCTCGGGCTGCAATTGACTTCTAGAATGTAGCTTTTTATTAAAATATAATTTAGGCACAAACAATCACATATCGTTCATTGAAGTCTTAGCTTACTGTTGTTGTGGCATGGAGAAGCACGGTGGTAAGAGTGACAGCTTATCATTCAGGAGACCTGGGTTCGAATCCAGACCATCCAGCTCGGACATCACATTTGCAGCCAAGACCTAATGGTTAAACTAGATGTAAAACACAAACTCATTCAATGTTGTAATTTATATCACATTTGAATAGTTACCAACCCAGCCTGAGCCTGACTCCAAAGCCTAAATGGTCAGATCTATACAGATAACAAGTAATATATAACTCTTCTCTGAATAAGAGTTTATTTCTTTTGTGCACAGTTCATTTAAGTTAATTTCTCCCGGCTCAAAGGGCTTGAACACTACTCCTCAGTAATGTTCGCATTTCTTTTATCAAGACCTTAATTCTTGATGACGTTTGGTGTGGCATGGCATGGTATGTACAGGAGAATGATTGTTGAAATATGTACAATATATGGATGGAATCTCATATGAATAAATGATCGACAAGAATATTTTGGAAATATACATGCAGAGTGTGATTCTGCTGGCATTGAAAGTGTTGGCTATCATGTAAATCCTGCATGACAATCTAACTCCATATAAAAGAATTGTTGTGCATCCGGGGCTGAAAGTTAACTCATGATGGTTTTATACAGATTCAGGTAATGGCATGATGATTGTGACAGGTGAGGTTGGTCACATCTCGCAAGCTTGTGACTCTGACATGCGCAGGTCAAAGAAATATTCTTGCGTTCTGATTGATACAAAATTTCTTCATGTCTTACATCTCTTAAAAGTTCCCAGGTTTATCATATTTGTCCTTTACATTTAAGGATGGGTTGGGGAGGGGGAGAGAGACAGTATGTGCCCACCCCCTAAACTATGAGAAGCATGAGGAAAGAAGCTTGCAAGTTGCTCAATTTTAATGTATTTTCCATAACATTTCAAAGATCATGTCAAGGAAGTGTGTAAGCCAGAACACACCAGCACTACTGGTACATATCCCGTAGGGCGTCCCGGGAGCGACTTGGTGTCACTTAGATAGAAAGAGGCCCCAGTAACCCAACACTTGTTGTACAAGGCGACTAAAAAGGAGATCTTTTGCTTTCACTTTCCTTTCTATCAATCCCTTTTATGAACTGTCTTTTCGCTCGATGTGCACCTTGCATATCACGTTGCATTATGGCTGAAATATTGCCCTTGCAACGTAAAACATCATTTCAACTGAAGTACTGGTACATGTATTACCCTATTAAAATGTGAGGGTATGACCCTTGGATGCTCATTTGAAGTTATGCCTCTTAACAAAATCTGTATCTGCCCCTTGGATTAAGTTGGCTTGGTTAACCCTAGACTATTGCGTTATTTTACAAATGATGTCACAGTTGTGGCACTTATTTTTGTTTTGAGTGTGCTTTAATGTGGGCTTAAAACTCTAACAGGAAAAAACAAATATTGATCGATGAAAAATACTTCAGCCACTGTTCAAAGATTTTTGTTCTTTGTAATGTATAGGCTTGTCTATCGGTCCTTCTTCCTGAATTACATATTACACTGGTCTTGGATACATAGATATGAATGGCTTGTAGTTCATGGCTCTTTCAGTACAATGTTGGAAAACTTGTGGTGATTAATGATAATAGAAAGTTTAATTGACGTATCAAAAGTGAAAAAATGATGCTTGAATGGTCATTTTCTATCGAAAATATCACAATATTTAAGTATCAGGATTTGGATATAATTTTCCTGTGAAAATATAGAGCCATATCTGTTGATGAATGTTATTATGAGTACATAGCTGCTTATTACAATTTTGGAAACCCTGTAATGTCACAAACACTTGCATGGGGCAACTTCAAATACCAACAATAAAGTTACATATGCACAAGTCTCTGACCAGTGTCCGTACATGATGCTCCACAAAATCTGGGTTACCGTCAGGCTCCATAAGCTACAGCAGGATCTGCTAATATTTCATATTTTGTTCGAATATTGCCTTTAAATTATCTATTTTAATTAATATAATTATTATCTTTATACATTTTATACTTTAAAGTTGGATATGTGCTCCTGAATGCTGAAATAGATTCTGAAAATAGTTAAACCAACCTTCTCATTAGTTACTCAACTGTAGATTCTGTTGGTATAACTGTAAGGTACATTTCTTTAAATCCTGATAACAGAAACTCGTTGGTTTTTACAGACTTCTATACACAGACCTCTACCAATTTTCGTCAAGGCCTGTCTGGTCATTACACAAACATCTTGACTAATTCTGCCTGCTTTCAGTTCAATGGGAAATATCATCACCTTCATGTCCTACATTTTGAGATCACTGAAATTCGGTTCAGTCAACCCAGCTCAAATTGGGTAGCTGGTCTGAAAATGATTGTTACATGGTGTTGACCTTCAAGCATCTAATATTGGTATTCTTTTGGTACAGTACAATTTCCTGTGCAGAAGAAGAAGATATGGACAAGAAGCTAATTGTCATGTGACTTAAATATGCTGGGTTAGAATTAACAAAAATGGGCCTACTGGTACTTTGGTGTTCTAAGACATTCATCACAGATAATTCATATTTGCAGCAAGAATTGTTCTTGAAAGTATTTAAATTTTAGGAAACTCTTGAAATGGGATTTAAATCTAGTCCAGTCAATTTATTGTTTCCCTTCCCAGATCGTAGCAACATAACTACTAAGAAATAGTTCTCCAATCACATTCTCAACTGTTATTACATTTCTGGGTCCATGTTCAGTCCCACCTATGCTTGACCAAATGATAAGATCTAGCCTCGGGCTATTTCCTCCAATTTTCTCCTCTTCCTTGAACAAACTGTATCAGTGACCAGTCTTTGAAGATCAACATTGTGAATAGGGATTTATAATTTTGTAATGTGTGTGCATGTGTGCGTGTTAAGAATCAAATTGAAAAATACTTCTTTGTCATGCAGTATCAATTGTCAGATGTACAATTATAATGCAGATATATTCATAGATGAAAAAAACCCCCAGGTTTTGTTGCATACTTCAAGAATTACAGTTTGAGTCAGGGTATCAGTTGTCAAAACTGTAAAGCTAAGATTCTGTATATGCGGCTGCGGCTGCATTCCCTCAACTGATCCAGGTAGGTAAGTCATTCTGATGTTGTGATTGCAGCGTTCAAATTAGTAATTTAAATAAGCTGACTTGACTAACTTTAAAAAGCTTCTAATTTAGTTGCAGCTGCATGAATGGAATCGTACCTTAATACCAAATAAGTTTGTACCATAAGTCCCAAGAAATGTCTGAAGTTCAGTTTACAAAACATTATTTTCAAAGGACATGCAAATTTTTGTAATTATGAAACTTTGAAGAAAATTGCCTCTGTAGTTTAACCCACTGAATTCCGAGCATGTGGACAGGTGGCGTCTCAAACACAGCAGATGATCTGAAAAGAAGTATGGACAGTGACAAGCAAGCAATATGCAAATTTAGATCTGTAGACGTCAAATATATGGCACAGGCAGAAATGTAGTTGCAGTCATCCGTTCTCCATGAACTTTTCTGTGCACGGGTGACATGAGGTATTCCTCCAGATATGTTTCAAGGTTTTACATTTCAAACATGCAGTTAGGAGCATGAGTCTAAGGTCACAGATGAAGTCATCCTTAAATTGCTGCCTTATTGAACAAGAATATGTATTGCATCATAGGAGTTGTCTCCCTTTGATTTTGAGTTTTCATAAACGGGAGGGAGGGAGGGAGGTCACTTGATACAGCATCTTGCAGGTGTTAGTGCAGGAAGTTCATAACAGTCAGAAGTGAAAGTAATGTGATTAATAACACAGTCTGGCAAAGATGTACACGTGTCTGTCCATTCTCACTGTTTTCATCCTCTGTTGATGTTCCTGAAAAAGAAAACATGCCACAAATTGCCATGTATCTGGGAAAACTCTTAACAATTCTGCTCTGCTGTTGGATTTCATAACTGTTGAACATTGTGTAAACCATTTACAATGGCTTCCATCCCCTAAAAAGAACAGTCCCCATGTCTAATTGCACACATTCCCTGAAAAGGAATAGGGTCCAGGTGAAATAATGGTTGTTGAAGAAGATGAATGTTCTCTCGCTGTGTCTTCGCTTGATATCTTAAATATTAACCCTGTGGGGATCCCGGGGGTGTCGCTCTAACACCAGAAACTGAAGAAAAGGACCCCAGTAGGCTATACATCCTCATGCTTGCCATAAAGCCATCCAAATGAGGATCTTTTGCTTTCTCCGACTATCGATCCTTTTCCTGATGTGACCCTTGCACATCACATTGCGCTATGGCTGAAATATTGCCCCCTGCAATGTAAAAATCCATTTCACTCACTCGCTCACTCTTGAAGGGACATGATCAGAGTTGCATGTCCAATACCGAACAAAAACTAAAAAAAAACGTTCAAGTCCTACTGCAAATAATAGATGGTTAACTACAGTTTATTCGCCGAAAAGTTTGTTTACTCGAACTCAACAATTAACTGCTATCCGTTCTCCATTTTGGTGACGTCATCGTTTTATGAGAAGTAGCTAAAATGGTGAAAAAACAAAACAGTGACACGCCAAATTTGGCGAAAATCTACAGACAATTCAGTGTAATGATGGATGGATATATATATATATCTTTTGTTGTCACCGTTGTATCCAAAGTGTGTCACCATTTGGACCAAATATCTTCCCGTTTTGTCCAATCGCATGTCATCGTTATGGCGTATCACCGTTTTAGCCAGTTCCATATTTTCTTACATTCTTCGAAATGCAATGTGCAATCTATTTTTAGCATTAGACGATGGCCGAAATTGCATTTTCTTGATCGCCTCAATTGGTATTAAATCTTTGCGTAAAAAATGGTAAACAATACAGCACGGTATTATATTACTAGATGAACAGAAAGACAAGCTCTGAACATAGATTGGCGTTCCTGCATTTCTGATCATGTTCCTTTAAATATTATGTCAGCAAGATTGTCTTTGTATAAATGTAAGAAAAGGGAACCATATAAATTTCAAACCAGAATTCCAAACCACATATTATGTCAGCAAGATTGTCTTTGTATAAATGTAAGAAAAGGGAACCATATAAATTCCAAACCAGAGTGAAAGACATTTACAGAGCAGTCAACATGACTTTTACACTGGAAACTCCACTATTTCCGTTTTGTTCAATAATTTAACAAGGCTGTTGAATGTCAGTGTATGAAGGCACATCCTCACTATGGGACTGGCTACTTTGGACTGAGAGATGTTCAGTAATTTGATTGACTGATACAATTCTGGACATGTTCTATATGGATCTAGGAGTTGACAGGAAGCGACCATTTAAGTTTGCAATGTTGTCGAGAAGACATAAATCGGTCGCACAGTCAAAAGACTTTTTAGTTGAAGACAAGACTTGGCAATATGGACAAGACTTACCACGTTTTACATTCAGAGATCCAGCTGCATGAAAGAGAAAGACAAGAAGAATTAGTACATGACATATCAGAGTGGTAAAGTACTTCAATGTAATGAAACTGTATGCAAGTATTAACAGGTAATTATATACTGCCAGAGTAATCTCAGTCCCTGTGATATCCTGAGTAACACTGTCATGTAGATATACGGTAGTAGAGGCCAGGTAACCTCATGCTTATCATAATGAGAGATATAATGGGGATATGTTGCTTTCACTTTTCTAGTGATCTTTTGGGGGTAATGTCTTATGTCTTCTTACACAGGGTAAGGAATGTCTATCTTCTCCCCAGCGGATAGGGAATGGCTATTACTTTTCCCCCTGGTAAAGAACGTCAATGTTCTATAGGATAGGGATTAATTGTCTATGACTTTTCCCCCTGGTAAAGAATGTCAATGTTCTATAGGATAGGGAATGGCTATGACTTTCCTCCTGGTAAAAAACGTCAATGTTCTATAGGATAGGGATTGGCTATGACTTTTCCCCCTGGTTAAAAATGTCAATGTTCTATAGGAGAGGGAATGGCTATGACTTCTCCCCATAGAAAAAGGATTGTCTACGACTTTTGATAGGACAAGAATTGTCTATGACTTCTCTCCATAGGATAAGGGTTGTCTATGCCTTCTCCCCATAGGATAGGGATTGGCTATGACTTTTCCTCATAGGATAAGGGTTGTCTGTGACTTTTCCCCATAGGATAAGGGGTGCCTATGACTTCTCCCCATAGGATAAGGGGTGCATATGACTTCTTTCCATAGGATAAGAGTTATCTATGACTTCTTCCCATATGATAAGGATTGTCTATGACTTCTCTCCATATGATAAATAATGTCTAGGACTTCTCCCCATATGATAGGGATTGCCTATGACTTCTCCTCATATGATAAATAATGTCTATGACTTCTCCCCATATGATAGGGATGACTTCTCCCCAAAGGACAAGGCTGGTCTATGACTTCTCCCTTTAGGATAGACATTGTCTATGACTTCTCCCCATAGGAAAGGGATTGTCTATGAGTTTTCATAGGATAAGACTTGTCTATGCCTTCTCCCCATAGGATAAGGATTGCCTATGACTTTTCTTCCTGGATATGGAATGTCTATGACTTCTCTTCATAGGATAAGGATTGTCTATGACTTTCCCCATAGGATAAGGGTTGTCTATGACTTTTCCCCATAGGATAAGGGTTGTCTATGACTTCTCTCCTTAGGACAAGAGTTGTCTATGACTTCTTCCCATAGGATAAGGATTGACTATGACTTCTCCCATAGGATAGGGATTGACTATGACTTCTCCCATAGGATAGGGATTGTCTATGACTTTTTCCCATAGATAGGGATTGTCTATGACTTTTCCTGTAGGATAGGGATTGTCTATGACTTCTCTTCATAGGATAGGTATTGTCTATAACTTCTCCCATAAGATAGTGATTGTCTAATTTCCCCCTGGATAACAAATGTCTATGGCATCCCCCTGGATAAGGATCGTCAATTATTTCCCCCGGATAAGAAATGTATGATTCCCATGGATAAGGATCATCTATGATTTCCCCCTGGATAAGGATAATCTATGATTTCCCTTATGAATAAGGAATGTCTATGGTTTCCCTCTGAATAAGAAATGCTTATGTCTTGGCGCAGCAGGATAGGGAATGTCTTCTTTCAATAGTACAACATTATTGTAGCATTGATGCATGATGTTGCAAGCTGTCCTGTTCCACAGTCAGAACATGGCTGACAAAATGTCATGCCTTTTGGTCTGCCATGTCGGGCGGGAGTATGAGAATGGTCTGGTGGCATAATGATGGATCCTCTCCATGTAATCTGCTCTGGTTTTCTTTATTCCTGTTTGTTCAGTGACCAAAATGATGAATGTCTGTTTTACAATGGAGTGATTAAACACAGTGACTGACACAGCAAATGATAATTTATTTCAGCTTGATAAAGTGGACTTGAATTTCTAGGAATGTGCAAAACAGTTAATGAACTAATGCATTCAGCCTGACATATGGCTGCTCGGGTTTAACTCTATCTTCAATATAATACAAGAGACTTGTTCTGCATGACACAAGTGCTGATATATGAGATGCTCAAATAAACTATTTGCATGATCTTCAATTCGTAATTCAGGGGTTAAAACTATTTTCAGCCTCTTGTAAGTCAGGACTTGCAGCTATTTATTTCCCTGAAATAACATTAGACTATCTTAAATACAACACTTAAGTAGGATGTACATGCATGCCAAAGATAAAGTATAGGAATGGTGGAAGCTGGACTTTTGGTACTCATTTTACATGTTCAATGGGCAGTAGACTGCATTTTCTATAAATGAAGTGACAAGTCCGGCATCTAAATGACTGGAGTCATCAGACTTACGACTGTCAGTGCTTGTAAGTCAAAAGCTAAATTCTATGGGTCAGTGACCTTGGACTTGATGATTTTTTTAACCCTTGATTACTTAGTTGTTTTTTTAATGCTTCCAGTTATTATTTAGTTTCTGTGAACATTTCCAGCTCCTTAAATTTGTGTGAACACCCAAAGTTGATTACCTGTATTTTAACTACCTCCTGACCCCTAAATCTTATTGAAAACCTGTGAACACATCCTGTTCATTACTTAGTTACTAACAGAATAGTTTATGCTATGTAAAAGTAGATCCAGTTGTGCTCATTCTCTTCAATGAGTTGTCAACTGGTTCATATTTGTGTTATGCACCAATATGTGCAGCACATCAATCTGTAGAGCTCCATGACAAGTTGATGGAAGCATTCGTAAAATGTAGGATTTCTCTCCAACATCATTTAGGATTGTACAGACTGAGAAAAGAAAGAATTGGACCGAACTGGTGGCAATACCTAATTGGTCGCCACACCAAAAATATCACCACAAATTAGCCTAGAAAGCAGAAAATAGCGACTGCTATTGATCAATGTAACTGAATTATCTCGTAGGTCCTATCTGTAGTACATAATAATAATAATAATAATAATATGGCTACCTATATCGTGCTAAACTCCAAACCACGAAGCGGCATGCTCAAAGCGCTCCACATTATTACCCTGGTCATTGTAACAATGTACAATCAAGATCATATCTCAACTCCCTGGGGAGTATACAACTAAAGCTTCCTGTTAACTTTCACAACTGCCATCACATTTCAACTGGGTGGACTATATATACAGTATAACAAACGTTTGTGTGCTGCCTAATGACAATAGTGGACATACTTCCTGTGAAGTTTCAAGTTTAGGACCGTATCATTCCTCAAAACAAGAAAGATGATAATATTAATTCATTGCTGATGAGTCCTAATCTGGACAAAACTAGTCCAGTCAAACTGAACGAAACCTTTTCCCAAACTGGCAAATCCAAAGTACTTGGAAAACCTATAAAATATACTCTTATGATAATAATATATTTCTTGAGTGGCATTTTAGAAGTTGTGGTAACAGATACATGAGAGAAACTTGTATGGATTAGCAACTTCTTTATTGGTGACAAGGATCGTCATTTCGGTGCTGATTCTTACTGCTGATCATATGCCTGATGACCGTGTACGAATCAGCACCAAAACATCAAATAAAGTTACAAATAAAGAAGTTGCTTATCCATAGAACTTTTTCTCATGTATATGACAATAACTATTGATATGAATACTGAGCGTGCACCTATTTCACAAATATAAATAAATATAGTAAGTATTAACATTATGGCACATATATATTCTTCAACATAAATCTAACTTGTGGCAACCAGTTAGGTGTACCCCAGACTTTTATCAAGATCCAAGGCTGTAAACTTTCATAAATATGTGTAAAATCAGAGGCTGGTTATCATTTCTGAGACTGTACTGCATTTCCTAGCTGTTCTGAGGGCAGGGTCAAGCAGAGATGGCTATGGCACAGTGTATATGATGTTCAGTTTTCTATGCCTTGACAAACTTCTGGGTGTACCCTAGCTTTTGTCAAGACCCTGAGTCAAGGCATAGGCATCTATACTTCATCTTACTTCTAATATACATCTCCGCTTGAGCCT
>JAUELE010258157.1:0-10510 GCA_031471655.1 Diodora aspera | reverse complement strand
ACTCGAGGGGGGTGGGATTAAGATTTGCCTTGTTTAGGTGATGTAGCTGAAATATCATGGAAAACCATGGAAACAAACAATTTAGTTACATAAATATTTAACAGCCCGAGGTTTGTATAAATCATTCCATATTCACAATCTTGCTACAGCAGTTTGTCCTTACTGAAGTGAAAAAAGTTTTATGTATATTTTGAATGGTGCAAGATGTTCTGACATAATAGAGATTAAAGAAAGCACACCAGCGCTTGAAGACCCTTCTAGCAACTTACATTAAATATACATGTTGTACGATTGTCTTTGCTTACTATGGCGTACGTCGGTCACATGAATTGCCACCGGGCTGCTAATACGGACTGATGAACAACAAGGAAATTGCTAATGATGTTAAATTATTTATTCAAGTGAAGCCTGACACTGAAGGTGATTTATGCCCCGTGTTTGGATGTACAAGGAAGCTTGTGATCAACTCGCTTTTAACTCTTATTTCGCATCCTGAATAATTAATTTTGATGCTTTAGTCATCAGGTCGGAGATAATCTCGAGGCTTTTAGCAGAGGCATATATGCAGGGAATTGTTATAATAATTCCGGAGTAAGCCACCAGCTTTTGTGGTGGTTTTTGTTTACGAACCACTGTGTGCTAATTGTGTTTCTAAACAATACCATTTAGTTGACTGTTGAATGAATGAATGAATGAATGAATAAATTAAATGAATGAATAAATGAATGAATGAATGAATGAATGAATGAATGAATGAATACCAAACAGACATCTGAACATACCCATTATTCTACTGTCAGATATAAATAAATAAATAAATGAATAAATAAACCTAATATCTCACTTGTTGTACCTGAGGAAGTCTATAATATATAGGGGAAACGTTGTATGAAGATTGTTAAGTTTGACATTTTTTATATTCACTGATCATTCGTGGAAGATGTACTATGTATACAGTGGTTAACTGATCCCATCGACATTTCGTCCTTCAAGACTGTAAATTTGTGTGATCTGTTACTTTTTTTAAATATATAAATAAATAAATGTATTGCTTAGTGTCTTATAAAATATGTTGAGTAAATATTCTTTTTTTTGTTTCTTACAAACATCTGAACAGGTAATGAAAAGCAGGTAGCATTGAATGAAAATAAATAATCAAAGCCAAGTAACGTTTCACAAACGATTCTGTAAATAAATTCATAAATAACTAAATAAATAATGTGAATGAATACCAAACAGACATGTAAATATATTAGTACAAATTAAAAGAAGCATTGGAAAGGAATTAAATGGTTTTCCTCTTTGACTAAATGATTACAGAAGTGCAGGACTCTCCAGAACATTGCACAAAGATCACGGCTGGCGACTCACTGACGACCTGATTGAACAATGCATATGAATTTCTGGCAGTCAATTAACTCAGTCTTTGCCTGGGCATATTCTTGTTCAACTAAAGCTGAAGAGGTTTAGTTTCATGCAGACATGGTGGAATATCCAGCCTATCATTGCACCCAAAATATTTACTGTTTGAAAAAATATCAGCTTCCATCATAGAATTACTAGACTGACTGCAGTCTGTTTTTTCTCCCTGTAAGTGTATGTTTATGTGAGTATATACATTTATTGTAAAGGGACTTGAATTTCAGCTGTCCTTAAACTTGCAGGTTTTATAGACTTGCCAAGTCTCTTAATAAAAACATTTACAGGATCTGTCAGAAAGATTACATAGCAGTTTACCATTAGCCCTTCAAAAGGATAAAATATTTAAAAAAAAGATTACAAAGCAATTTACCATTTTGCCAGAAACAGATGTTACTATTTTCCTTATTATACGACATGGCAGTGTTGTCGGGAACCATTTTGTGACATGACATATCTTAAAACAGCACATGCACGATTGTGTACAATACGATGCACTAAAACTATGAAATGGATGTACAAATATAAATTTGCATGTGCTCGATACAGATTTAAAATTACAACCTGTTGTACTGGCAGTCGTTTACTTGTATACATACATATATTGGGCTTATCTGAAGCAGTGACAAGAAATCTTTGATACACTCATCTACACAAAAATTGAAAATATTTGATTGATTCAAATAAAAAAATAAATTTTGACAACAAATCTATACATCAAATAAATCTGGAAGCAAGACATGAACAGATAATTAGGCACTTGTAAAAATGGTGTGATTTATAAGTTTAATGATAATTTCAAAGCTGTGTCAAGCACACTGGAACATTCTTTTTAAAAATAGCACTTTATTTGTCGAAATAAAAATTAAGATTGTGAGAGGCAGTTTATTATCTCCCTTGTTCATGACCCTACTTACCACAAGGGGTTAATTGCTGATTGGCCGAGGAAAGAAGGTTATTGGTGTCACTAACCCCTGCTGCCACCGAGGACAGCGCTGGGTGCCAACGAGGCTGGAAATCCTACTTGATCAATTTGCACTCATTTTCTCCGGGTTTAGTTTGAACGATTGCGGGCATGTTTTATCTCTTGTTGGCTTCCTCGACTTGACCACTGCAGTTGTTAGGGTGATTTATGGCTGCACTGAAAGGTAATTAACTGGAGGAGTTGCGGAAAATTTACTCCCGGATTTCTTGCTTTTGTTCTTGCCATATGTTGTTTTTTAACTGAAGAAAGGCTTTTAGTTTATGTTTTTGCAGGCACCCGTGGGGATTTTAGGATTGGGGAGGAGATTAAGTGTCGCTTTAAAAGATCAGGGTCCCAGTAACCCAATGCTTGCTGTACAAGCGGGCTTTTCATTAGAAGCAGGCAACTGGCCCATTTGACCGCTTACTTAGGAATTTGAGCCTGCTACTTTTTCTGTATTTATCAAAATTAACAAAATTCTCAATAGGTAATCTGATAATGAAACATGGGCCTGTTACTTATGCAGTTAAGCCTGTTACTTAATTTCTTAGTGAAAAGCCTGACAAGGCAAGTAAAGTGAAGATCTACTTTTTGGGTGCGGGAGGACGTAATGGTTAGAGCGTCTGTGCAGCAAACTACCAGCCTTGGCGGTTGTGGTTCGAGTCCTGCTTGGGCACCTCTCTTTCAGCCCAGAGAGACAAGAGCCCCGACACCAACGTGATGCTGGTAATGGTAATACATGTACAGTGTTGATGTGACTGAAAGATTGCCGAAACCATGTGAAACCCAATATCAGTCACTTACTTCTACTTTCACTTTTCTTTTTATCACAATATCAGTCTCTTTTCCCTCAGGGTGCGGGGTTGGCACGATGGTTACCGCACTAGACTTGCAATTGAAAGGTTCCGAGTTCGAATCCCGCCCAGGTCGCTGTAGTGTTGCCTGGAGATGTGAGCCCCCTGGAACCACCATGACGATATGGTTGAAAAATTACTGAAAGTCACGTTAATCAAGAGTCACTCACTCACTCTTTTCCCTCAGTGTGCATACTGCACATCATGTTGCAGGTTGGCTGCAATATTTCCCTTGCAACATAAAACATTATATCAGGGTTTCTGAAACTTTAAACAAAGATTACAGCCCTAATATAATTTTTGCTGCTGACTGACAGTTTACATCATGTTGTTCCTGAAGTACTCTGCTTTTAAGCATTGTTACATTTACACCAGGAAGTATTTCATGGAGTTGTGCATGATATTACACTTGGGCACTTGGGTCATACTCTATGTCGAGTTACATTGCCAGTGAATTGAGTGGGAAAGGAAGAAATTTCTGATGTCTGCAATTCACTTTCTTCCTGGGAGCAGGATGGTGCATTGGTTAGCACGTCGGCCCAGCAATCTGTCAGCATTGGCGTATGTGGTTCGAGTCCCGCCTGGGGTACATCAGTTTCAATCCAGAGAGACAGGAGCCCTGACACCAACCTGATGTTGGTAAGACCGTGGTGATGTGGCTGAAAGATTGCCGAATACCATGTTAAGCTGCAAATCACTAACTCCTGGGAGCGCAGGATGGGGCAGTGGCCAGCTATCTGCCAGCCTTGGTGGTTGTGGTTTGAGTCCCGCCCGGGCACCTCTCTTTTAGCGCGGAGAGCCAGACACCAATGTGATGTTGGTTAGACTCTGCTGATGTGGCTGAAAGATTGTTGAAAACCATGTAAAACCCCAAATCACTCGCTCACTCATCTAGCTTATCATTTTATTCTATGGCTGATATACGGCGCATGCACTATGATGCATAATTAAACTCTCATTTTAGGAAGATCAAAGATCTTTGAGCAATAAAGCTGAAACATTGGCAATATATTTTTCATCACTTTGTAGAGATAGAAGGAAGAGCAGGTTTGGTAGCAGTCGCTTAGAATTAGTAATTTCCTGTTTTGTTACTTTTCCACTTGTTTCATACAGATGCACAGGAAAACAATTGAGCATAAAATATTTAGCAGGACATTCAAGGAATTACATACAGACAGAAAATTGTGTCCCAGATCCGTGTTCTGTATCATGGTTAACATCACCGTGAATGTTAAATGAAAAGTGCTCATCAAAACTGATGTGTCAGATGCTGATATTAACAAGCTCTATTTAATAATAAACAGGTAATCCTTTGTACAGATCCTAACAAACCAGGAGAAACAATCCGGCTATAATCGTCTCGTCATTTTCCTTGTCATTGACTCGCCTGATGAATGTTTAATAAGCTCGTCACAGGAGGGTTAGTGCCCACCTCGCCAAACAGAAGCTTGTATTGCGTGTGGCGACGAGTGCCTCATCAGTGCGTGTAATAACTGTACGGCTTTCTGCAAATTCCTGCCCGCCATTGACAACCTTCCTTGCCATATTAACGACTCTTACGACTCTTACAGTGTGATTAATGCGCAAGTTTTTCAAGACACAATAGAATCAATAGCCGACCAAGATGAAGACCGGGTTGGTTTGAACGCTAGCCTGACGTGTTACTATTAAACTATGTGATTAGTGTAACATGCCAATCTTAGCCTATTATCCCTTGGGAAGTGGAACAGCTGCTCAGGGATTTATACGATGCTGCTGACTGGCCGTGCTCATTGCACCAACTGAGGGGTGTCAGGTTGAGGAACAAGGTGTGAAGGCTTGCATAGGGTGAAAGAGTATTGGTCCCGGAAGCTTGAGCCGCAGTTGATTTTGTTTAACAGCTGTGCTTCGAAGGCAGGTCGGGCCACCTTTGGGTGTATCTACCAGACGAGAGGTGTCTCTCGGGTCACCACTGCTGCCCTCTAGTGGATCGTTGAGGCAATCGGAGTGGCAGTGTTCATCAATAATGAAAACAAGCGTGGCGATTAGAGTACAGTTCATACACTCGTGGCTCCAGTAGTTGCAGGTCTATAGGATACTTACTTGAACAGACCTCCATCGTCATGTCACTCAATAATATATATTCACCTAACGGATCGTCTTATCTTTTTTCACCTCTCGGGCTTCATGGATTTTACCCTTACCATCAAGGTAAGCATAATCAGGTGTTCACGTCTGTTTCATGTTCATTACGCTTGTCTATAACCTGCTATATTTAGCCTCTCTTTCCAATTGATCGACAGATCTGCTCTATTACAGTTCTATTGACGGGCAGCAAAGCATCATTCTTTCAACAACTCGGCATGACACACGCTCCAGAAAGGCCAGTGTATCGAGTTTTCATGACACTGTCGCCCCATTCTAAACTGAAGAGCTACTTTGCTTGTTTTTCTCTGGAGTTGACTTGATCGTTGACCCGTGAAGTGTTTAACTGGTGTTCCTCTCCTGTTGACTTGCGGTTTATTGTCACAGATAATATCACCCTTGTAGATAAACAAGGCAATTATAGGCTTTCTCGCCTACTCTGGGTATGTACCATGGTAGAACCTCGGTATCTTTAAGTGTACTGGGTGGTTGACTGATTTAGCATTCGTGATACATTTCCCACGATATGTATAAAGTCAGGACACAATCTTCTAAACACTACACCAACTTGTAAATGGTTGCCAAGAAGTTCTACAATCATTTCCTGGTTGGGAGGAAAAATATGCACAGCTTTGATTGGTGAATATTTTTTGTGAAACAAAATTTCAGAAAGGTTTCAATAGTTCCTGTAAGCCACTGTAAAAATAACCAGGTTTTTTACACATAACTTTTAGTTTGGACACCTGATGAACAGAATTCTTCATTTTCGTTACTGGTAAAATTTTAGCTTATGAATTGATATTTCTATTCCAAGGGTCAGTCTAACTTTTTGTCTTCGTTTGCTTTAGGTATCTCGGTACTTCTTCCTGTTTACAGTGTAGAAAATAAATTTTTGACATATTTAAAGTCAAATTTACAAGCTCATCCCACTGAAATATCCACTTTGTACAATGACAAAATAGAAAAATTCAGAAAGAATTAATTTTTAAAAAAATAAATGAAAAGGAAAATATTTTATTAATTAAACCGTCTACTGACCAATTAATGTCTACTATTAAATAAAATCGCTGTTACCCTTATCACTTATTTGCTGATGTTTTGCTTACACTGTGATGGTCTCTCTTCTCCCAGTTATCTGAGAGAAATGAACTTGGTGTGACAGGGACATACTTCCATCCAGGAAGAACTGCTGTATTAATTGCATCCGATCAAATGGGGCGAGAATTAATCCAGATCAGCAAGTAAAATTTAAGATATATATATTTGCCGATATAGCCTCCATTTTGGGGGCAAAAGGCGACGTAAAATAAGCTGACTTTTAACGTAAAATTTAAAAGGAAATCATGTAAGTTTTAACATAATCAAATCTTTTCATGAAACTAAGAATAGAGTGTAATTATAGGGGTCTGGGCACTCTCTGGGGTGGGGTGGGGTGGGGACAGTGGCCTTCTTTCACGAAAAATTACCCACCAGTAAAACTAAAAAGCAAAAAAGAAATAAAGTAAAAAAAATAATAATAAAGTAAAATAAATGAAGTAGAAAAACCCAAATGATTTTCACTTTGCTGTTGTGGTGGTGTTGCCCGAATTCTGAGCGTTTTTGCCCTAACCTGGTGTTGGGGGGTGGTGGGTGGACTTCTCCCCCTGTGCCCCCCCCTGGCTAATACACCTATGGGTGTTGTTATATTGCTTAATAACTAGTGACAGCCTTGGTAAAGAAAATTTCAATTCTCTAGAGAGGTGTGTTTCTCTCTCACCTATGTGATGCGAAAACCTGCAAATAATTTTACAATCTCTAAACTGAAAAAGACAAGTGCTGTAAAAGAAATGTTGGAATTTAATTATGTAATAGCTTGGGTTTAATTTGATGCCTTTGATGGAAAGAACCTAACAAGAAAATGAAATTATGTGAAGGAGGTTGAATAGCATCAAGGTGCTGCAATATGTTTTCATCCAGTTTTTTAACTTTTTACTTATGAGTCTACTTATAACAGTGTCTTGACAGTTGCTTCACCCGTGACATTTGGCTGACATTTTGTGTGTTTTGTCTGCCCTGCTTGCCTTCATTGAAGACAGTTTATAACCTCTGTGGCAATTTTCAACATTCAAATTCCATTTAACAACTGTGCGTTGCAGACAGAACACGAACGATAACAGCTTGAGTATTGAGCTGACATTGTTTGTGGACATGAGCTGGCATAAACTTGCCGACTTGTGTTGGTAGTTTCGTTGATTGTGACATTTAATAATGATTTGCACTTCTCACAGGTTTTATGGTTCAAGAGTGAGATTGGGGGGGCGGGGGGGGGGGGGGCAGGTTTTTTGTTGTTAAACATTTACAGCAGTGAGAAACGGAATTCTGAGGGTCAGGGCATTGAACTTCTATTCTATTACAGGGGTGTATTTATGAAAGAGGGTCTCGGTAACCGGACATAGCGCTGCGGCGCACAAAACCCACGGCAAGGGATCTTATATAAATATTAATTAAAGATGAATTATTGCTGAACGTAATTAAACTTGTGGTCTTGTCTCTGAAGCTAGATTGATTGGAGTTTAAGCTCTTAATGTCTGAAATACATACATACCTATTGTCATTTACCTGCCATCCTGAATATTAACGAGATATTATTAATTCCTATAATTACGCATTACCGGAATCTCATGGCTCAGAAATGAAAGTGTGTCTTTTTAATAAGACAGACCTACCGCCACACTAATTCGTTATTCTAGGCTTGCACCATGCTCCCGAGACGTACAGTTTTTAATTTGTAATTGATATTTTCGTTTTGTATCGATCCGGGAAACTTTCGTTATGGAGCAGCAAGCCTGAAAACTCCCTAATAACAGCAATTATTCTCATTAAAGCCTCACAATGCTATGTAGAACACACGTCGTTGTCACTGAGTTATTGACGACCGTCATTTGTCCTTTTTTATACAGGAAGTATGTCTTTGATGGTCTTTATTCATAATTATGGACAAAATAAGGGTGTCTGCTCCTTGTTAATGACTGAAATAATACCCATCGTCATTACCGACAATGGCGCCGAGGCCAAGTCATCAACTGTTAAATGATTATGTCGTTCACGCATGGAGAAGATTAAATAAGAAAGCTGTTGCAAAAATCAGAATTTTGGTTATCAAAATTGGCATTAGCCTATAACTGACTAGCCATAATAGTTATTATGACTGGGAGATTTGATAAGGACTTGACAAGTCTATAAAAATTGCAAATCTGGTTTTTGATTTCAGAATATTTGGTTTCTTTGCTGATTAAATGTATGCTGTATATCAATAGGAAAAAGAGGGGGAAATGATTTCAAAGATTGCAGCCAGTCTAACAAAATGTTCCAAAAACAATTATCAGAAACAACCACAAAAGTTACTAAAATGTATTCATGTACTACAGAAAGATATCAAAACAAACGAAAGCAAAGTAAATATTGGAGATTGTAGTAGGTCTACTGTGATGCTCCTAAGACATATTGTCAAGTTAAAACAAACAAATGGAAAGAGGAAAATATTCTCGGATTTTTTTATCTCCTGTTTTAATTTATTCTGGGTTTTTGATTTATGGCGCTGTACAGGCTGAAAAGGGCAAAACTGATGCCACGCTGGAGGAGACATGTAATAATTAGATAAATTTCATAATAGTCGTGATGTTGGTATTAATTTTCTAATTTATTTTGATGCAGAATATATTAAAATTGGCATTTCACTCTGTCATGAGTGACCCTTGGATGAAAAGTTTGAGCCTCACATTCGGTGATATTACTTTACTTGATACTCAGTTTATGTCAAACGCTGGCAAAATCTTTCTGGACCCTCACTGACATTAAGCAACATTTTTCTCACTCACTCTCTCTGTGGACCCAGTGACATTAGGCAACATTTCACTCACTCTCTCTGTCTGTCTTTCCGGAGATGGACCCAGGACACTGATGCAGACAATGTAGTGGCTGAAAGATTGCTGAAAGCTGCATGAAACCCTATTGAATTGTTGAATTTGAATCCTGGATTAAGTATGGCAACTGGATTAAGTATGGACCCATTAACCTGTTTATTTGTATTTAAATTATTTCCATTTAAATTATTTAAGTTTTTCTTGTTTGTTGAATTACTCATCACAGTTTGTTCTAGATGTAATGACCAAAATAATTCTTGCATGAAAGAGGAAGTAATTTGCCGAGCTACTGGAAAGTAAATTTTTACACCATTTATGTCCAAAGAACCTTTGACATTAAAGATGCGGCCATACAGACTGTATCTGCTCGAAATGATTTACACTTCCTTTTTTTGTCGCGAGTAGGTTTGGAATCTTTGTGCTTCGTCTGAGCTTTTTCTGGAGAGTGACGGAAAGCTCTGACATGGATCAATATTAAACCAGTATCACCTTATGGCCCCTCGCCCCCAGGCCTGCAGTCACAACCCCGGTAATTGACACTAAATTCAGTAGTCGGTCGAAAAATACATGCTCGCGTCGCCTCAAGCAAGGAGAGCTGAACGCGAATGAATTAATAGTGTTTCTTCCAATGTGGATGAAAATAATTTTGGCAATTGAATTTACTGCGAGTAAAAGGACGACATTTGCCGATGTTCTGATATATTGATTAACGAGACCAGGGGAAAGAAATCTCCACAATTTGATGACAAGCGTTTACCAAATTTACCACCGATAAAATTAGACTGGCTCAGATAGAGAATCAAACCTTTTTTTTTTATGAGGTTAAAGCTGTTTCTTCATGTTTCTCTTGTAACTCGATCGGGATCTGAAATTAAATGTGAATGTTGGGTTGTATTGAAAAGGTTGATGATATTTTCTGAAATGAACAGGTCCAAGTGAAAGTGTTGTTTCAGGATACCGATTTGTGCGTTTTGAGGGTTGTAGGTTTTAATACTGTCTGCTGGTTTCTACTCGCTCTTGTGCAACCTAGAATTGATGCCTTCGTCAAGGTGTTACTGCTGAAAGATTGCCCAGTCACTGAAATAAATATTTATACATTAGATCTGGTAGGGATAATTTGGTCATGGGTGGGGAGGGGCCCTGGTAGCTCAGTAGCTCACAACTGCGAGGTCGGGGGTTCGAATCCCGGCTGGGTAACTTTCGTTCGACTCAACCATTTGGTGCCCTTTGTACCAACCGTAGCGTTA
>JAUELE010258146.1:0-10510 GCA_031471655.1 Diodora aspera | reverse complement strand
TTATTTTATGTAAATAGGAGAGGGCTTACTAAGTTGTTATAACTTGCGCCACATCCATTTCACTTTATGAATAAAATATGTGTAAATCATGTATGTATTTGTCTATGATGACTTGTGCATTTGTCAGACCAGCATGAATGCAGAGTTAATTCTTGAGTGGGCCCCAGTCCATTTACTCGAAATTTCTCAAAGATGATCTTAATCGTAAATTTGTATGGTCCATATATGATCGGTTCAGAAATGGCATCAGTTTTCATCCAGCACTGATATTTAGGGATCCTGGGCCCATCATTTTCTGGCAATGCCCCATGGATTTTTTAAATGGTCCCACTTTTTTGACAGTTTTACATGATCTAATCAAGAAACAGGGACCATTGACCCATCACCTTTCGAACCCAGGTTGGTCCATGTTGATGATGGGAGAGGTTTGCATTCTTCGCTGTTGTGGGGTGCTCTTCATTTGAATAGGAATTGTGTAATGGAGGTGGTAGAATCTTCCACAAAATTAAATTGAAAGTTGTCCGCGTACCACAATATAACAACTTGACAGTTCCTGTTTAGTTAGGTGTAACTGGTAAGACGTATCTCAGAGACATTCTTGTTGGACTGTTTTATTTGTCTGTTTTATAGTCAAGTGGTGTGCAAGTTATTTTTTAAAATGTTGCTTTTCCAGTGATAGTTTGTGAAGTTTCTCTAAGGCTGACATGCCCATTCTTAGTTTGGGTATATAATGTAATATTGCACAAGTGTTGTCTCAAAGCAACATTTATCTGTAATTATATTTTATGTATTTTATCGAGTTGAAAATTTGACCCTTTCTATAATTAACTTTGTTTCAAGGGTCCATAACCAAATACTCAAGTTGGGAGAAGTCATTTGATTTGTAAACAAGTTGTAATTGGATTTCACTTGAAACATTTCATCTGGAATGTGTATTAAAACGTCACAGTATGTAACACCTGTAAAACTGAGATGCAATTTTGTGCTAGGATAATAGTATCTACCTAACTTCACCATCAATCTGGCTGCCAAGAACTTACGGTAAAGTTTACAGTGTAGGGCCAGAAATTCGGGCTACTGCCCCCCCCCCCCTTTAGCTCACCCTTTTAAATATTTTTGCTATGCTAACATCAAATTAACTCCAATATTATGAAACCTCATGAAATGGACTGAAATTCCTACAATATTTTGCATGTTTCAACATTTTACAGGGGAACAAGCCCCAAAACCTTTATAATTACAGTTTTTGTGCCCTGTTTCAAAAAGCGATATTGGTTAAGATCAATCTTAGCGACTCGGTTAATTTTAAAACCAACGTGCATGGATAATACCAGGGAGTCTCTATATATATAAACGTGTATGTATAGAGACTCCCTGATAATACCAGAGACCATATATACTGTATATGGTCTCTGATAATACGTAGGCCTACTTAACAATTGTCCATCAAAACAATCAAAGGGTGATTTTAGGACATGTTGTACAGGTTTAAGATGTTTTGTCAACTGGAATTATGGTTAAAACGTGGTTTAAAAAGTTGCTCTCAACTTAGCGCTAAGAGTGTTTTGTGAAACAGGTGCCCCGAAGAGATGCAGGCTGAGAGCATCTTCACCGAGTATAGCAAAAACAACATAAGCTGGTCCGAGTGTCATTCGCAAGGGACACAACTCTATTTGTCCAAGATGGCGATGTCCATAATTTCTTTGAAAAGAATACAAATGTATTAATAATAACTTAATAAGCCTCCAAATCAGCTGGGTAGAGGTTTACCAGTCTGAAAATGCTTCATCTTTACCACAAACAAACATTTTAAACGTATATGTTTTCCACAATCTGTTGGAGTGGTGATTGTTTTCAGAGACTTGTAGACCTGTAGACCTAGCACCCCAATTTGCGTTTCAAAACAAACGTTTTGATCATGATGATGAAGTCAGTAGCTTCATTTTATGTCCTCGTGATAGTGATGTGTTGCAGCATCGTTTCAAGTAATTCAGTTGATGTGGTTCAGCCATTGGATCTAGATCTAAGAGGTGAAATATTGTTCAATGTTTGTAAATTTATAATGTCGTCATTATGATGACAATAGACAATCTCTTCCTGGAGTTGTGAATTTTCTTGTCTCTCTCTCTCTCACTCACTCTCTCTCTCTCTAACTCTCACTCTCACTCTCTCATTAGATCAAGTGGTTTCAGATGTTTATATCAAGTTTAGCCAGACAGGTAGGTTGATTTGTAGCGAAATGATTCAGGAATCGATGTAGGCTATGCCTGTAAGTAAAGTTGATGGGATCTCACTCGCAGTATTTTAAATAAAAGGGAACCAGTTCGTCAGGCCAAATTTCCAGATAGCAACTAAGAAGTTCATGTTCTCAGCTGTGATGGAGTATGTCCATGACTGTTAAAAGGACTGAAGGTTAAAAGGTGGAGCTATTTTCACTCATTTATTTTGAAATATTAATTACGTGACCATGACATTACTCTTGCTAATGTCATCTCATATATACTGGACAGATGAACAGCAAATGTTCATAAATTATTCTCTGTCAGGTTTTTCACTAAGAAATTAAGTAATAGGCTTAACTGCATAAGTAACAGGCCCATGGTTCATGATCAGATCGTAACCTATTAAGAATTTTGTTAATTTTGATAAAAATATACAGAATAAGTAACAGGCTCAAATTCCTAAGTAAGTGGTCAAATGGGCCTGCTGCCTGCTTCTAATGAAAAGCCTGTCTATGGTTGGAGTTTTAAATGGAATAGTGATTGTTGTCCTTTTGTATAAATCTGTAGATTATGAAATAAACATGTTAGTAAAACTAACGGAAACAGTGTTGTCAGAACTAAACATAGCTTAGATAATTTTTTCAATGCATGGAATAGTTTTATGGTACACTAATCTGTCATCAGTGTAAAGGAATGGGTTTGTTAAAAGTCAGCTTATTTTACGTCGCCTTTTGCCTCCTGAAAGGAGGCTATATCGGCGACGAAGGAATGGGCTTATTTTGCAGGGAATATCAGCAACTTAACTCTGATTGGTTCGATTACACATGAGCTAGAAATAGTTTTCAATTGTTTTTGTATGTTTACACGCTCAGTACTCCTTCATAAAGCACTCCTTCATATATATACTCCTTGGCATGGGAAAATTATCTGGAGCTCTGCAAAAGTGATGGTAACATTTATAAGATGATGATTGCAAAGCTCATTTAATTTCACTTTGTTTCCTCAGTCAAGAAGTGCCCTGGAAGATATTGTGGTCGGATAGCTTTGGATGAAGAATGTGGGGTAGGCTTGTGTTTTGATTTGACACTGATTAAGTATATTTTCATACTTCTGTTTGTCAAAAGAGGCTGGGAATTGTGCCTCGGTGGGACATTATCTCGGCAATCTGCCAGTTTGTATTTAGCTTTGAATCCTCCTCGGGTCAGCTCATTGTCGAATAACTTTCGCAGTAAAAAATTGGAGTCATTGTCATGAAGCTGAAAGATTGCTGAAAAGCGTGCAGAGGCAAATATAACTCTTTCTTTGTCACAAATGCAAATATGGTAAAACTTCCAAAATTTCTAACTTCTAAAAATTAAAAAAAATATTGATTATTACCTTCAGCAGTTTCAAAAATGTTCAATTCTTCACTTACTTTTTGGTGGCAATTTCTGTAAAATGTTTCAATTTCTAATTTTATCAAAGATCACTAATTTCCAAAACATTGAACACATCAAAAAGTAATTATTTTTTAGGTTTGAAATTTTAAAGGTTTTACTGTAATTCGTTTTAGACAGAGTGACCTTTGCCAGGAGCAAGTACATGTAAACATACTTCTGCTTAATTGCAAGATTTGCTTGCCCGAGGTTTTCATACATCAACTTTGTTCAACTTATTTATACTTAGATATAGTCAACAACATTGATATAACAACATTGGGAAAGATTGATATACACATATCACAACGGATCCACTCAACATACGCATTTGTTACTTTTTCACCTCGTAAAAGACACCTGTCTCCGTATAAGACCCTCAGATCTTAAATCAAAATGGTGATATGAATGCAGGGTTCTCCCTAGGCTTCAATTTTTCTGAGTCAATCTGACACATATAATTTTATTTTTGAGTCATAGAAGATTTTTGTGCGTCAAAAAATTATACTGATATAAATGTACTGATGTAGTGATTTTGCAGTTCCAGAAGACTTATCTTAGAGTGTTTTCGCATTACATTGCCAGTGAAATCCTTCAGCTTTAGCTTTAAAGCAAAATGAATCAGTATGTAAACAGATAATAAAGAAAACAATGAATATAACTGTGTGTGCTGGTATTTGTTCTGAAGATCAAACACATGATTAGGGTGTTATCTGATATAGATCGCAAGTTTTTTTTATGAATGTTCAAGTCACAGGTTTCATCTAGCATAAGTCCAATATAAAGACTGTCTATAACCTTGGCTAGCAAATCATCCTACAGAACTTTAAAAATACACTACTCCATACAATTAACAATTTCTTGTTTTTTTTGTAAAAGTTTTCACAATTTGTTACCCCATTTGTAACTTGCAGTTGCATCAAATCAGTGAAAAATGTCCTCCGGACAGTTTCTCTTGGCCATCACTATACTGTACGTAATTTAAATTGTTTCACGTGACCATCGCTACGTGAGTTGCAACTGAACTCCTCTCATTTTTGTGAGCTGTCTGTGATGCAAGAGCAAAGTGTTTGCACATGACAGGTGTCGTGTTAGGGCAGTGTTCTGATAGGTAGCGTAACCTTTGGTGAAAGAATTAGTCATTCCGACACTCGCACAAACATCGCATGTCATCAAGTTCAAAGATTTATCGTAGCACAGCCAACTATATTTTGCAAGCCACTCTGAGCAAAAATTCCTGACAATTTTGGCTTTTTAACGGCGATTCGTGTGCTTCAGATTTATCACCCACCGATTCTGTGTCTTCAATGTTATTATTCTGTGATGACTCTGGCGTAGTTTTGCTAAAAAATGCACTTAGTTTCTTTGGCTTCCTCTCAGCCATGACTCCCAATGTACACACTGTCACACCCAGGAGTAGAGATTCTCAAAAGCTGATTCGTCAGCTAATAATGCAAAGCCAATCAGATCCCGAGATATAAATAAACTAAGCCAGATTTATAAATAAAGCCACGATCAGTTGCAAGGGAATTCCCAGGATTATTTTTAGGTCCACTTGAGACAATGTATTTGATATGTCTCGTTCTTGTGCATTGCAGACGCGATAAGAAATATCAACATCAAAACTAAAAGACTTTCAACTCTTTGCGTCAAAGCTGATGCGGCTATAATTTTATTTGCATATTTTCGGGAGAAATAGCGTCAAAGATGCAGGATTCCTGCGTCAGGGAGAACCCTGCATATGTTGTTTCTATGGTGACTGTCAGAGTAATAAAACATGGTTGAGATGTATTGGTTATGGATGTTAGTACTGCTTGCATATATTGAATTATAAGATCATGACAGTTTGTTATTCTTTGTGTAGGAATTCGACTGCTGCTGTTTGACGTTACAACCTTGTAAAAACCCTGTGGTGACGTAAGTAGATACTTTTTCATATGAATGAAATTATCTTTGTAGAAAAGAAACTTTCTTCCTTTATTAGAAGTCTTTGTCTTGAGATAGTCCTGCAAAATAATGGTTTAACATGTTTCAGGCCAGATGGTTATCTTTATGATAAAGAAGCCATTTTGGAATTCATTGTACACCAAAAGAGGGAAATTGCTCGCAAACTGAAAGAATTTGAGAAACAGAAAAACAAACAAGAGGTAAGTGCAAGAATTGTTAAAAATGAAGGGAACATAAAATCACACTTCTACGTCTTATTGAATCAGAGTTACACGTACTTATAATATATATATGTGTTACAGTAAGTTTATACAGTACAGCCTTATTTATCCCAATCCTTTCGTTTTTCTTTAATTTGTTCGATAATATTGAAAGTTTGGATTACTGAGTTCTGGTATTTGTCGGTATTGAGTTATTCCCCTTCTTAAGTGAATAAAGTGAATAAGACAAATCTTTAATAAACTAATAAAACATAGCAACAATGAGTAAAACAAACATTAGGTACACACTTCATGTCCAAAGTAATCAAGAAGGGTAGATTGCAAAACAAAGAAATAAGTAATTGCCTAATCTGATTAAGTGGCATTTAATGATTGCGTAATTAGTGGGTCAAGGAAAAGCATTCGGACTACGGAGCAAAATATCGTTTACCTTACCCTTTCGTTACACATTGAAGTCGTTCGGTTTCGGAAACCGAGACATATGGGTTATCGGAGAAGTTTACGTAGTGAAACTCTGTCACATATGAAAAGCGTACAAAAATCGCGACTTCTGGATTATCGACGTCCAGATTACCGAGACCCGACTGTACATGATAAAGTGTGATTTACATTTATATGGAAGCATCAGACATTTTGAATATATTTGCCTATATTCTGTTGTTCTAGGCTGAGAAAACTGAGCTGAACAATGCTGAGATTGAAGCCAAGAAAACCGCCTTCGTCCAAAAGGAGACAAACCCAGTCGCAGACAACATGGCTCAGAATAAACTTGGTAGGACAATTTACTGATGATTCACCAATTTAATGATTTATTGCTTGGTTATCTTGTTGCAAGTAGGCACTTGTTAGCTACTTAGCTGACCTGGTTAGATGCAGTCATCAAACTCAGAGCATGCTACAGCTGCTGATGGATGGTAGGTTACATACACACGTGTAGGTACAGTACATTGTGTTCGGACTTTGTGATCTTCTTTACGCAGTGAGTTCATTCATTTCCTTGAGCATACATGCTTACAATGCATGCAGTAGATTAACCACAGTGAGTGTGCCGGAACATAGTCACAGGTCTCATGAATTGCAGGTGCATGCACCTTCTCAATTTGATTTTCTCAAAATTAAAGGAACTCGTCTGAACACTCTTCCACTTACCTGACAATATTACAACTTGTGCACAAGCACCGGTTACAGTTGGATGCCTGTAGTAAACTCGAAGTCGAAGCTTGGTGAAGCATAACCAATATATCTAATATATCTGGGACCAGCAAGTTAGATGTTAACCCAGCATTTTTGCTTTTACAAACAAATGTGTTCTTAGATGCTTGTTGCAGTCAGTGAAAAATACTGAAGAAAGAGTGTTTCAGACCTGGTGAGATGAAAAGGTGAAAGTTTGCTTTTGTTGATGGAAGTTTGTGGTCTTGTTGCAGTAAAATGCTTGTGTTCTATGTTGCAGTCAGCGAGAGTAAGGAAGGAAAGAGTATCTCAAACATGTCTACAGGAAAGGACAAAAGTTTGCCAAGCTTTTGGATCCCTAATCTGACCCCTATTGCAGGCCCCTCGCAGGTCAAGAAACCTGTGAGTGTTACGGAACACTGATAGTAGTTACTCTTAAGCTTCGTTTCTACACACCTGTAACTATCGTAACTGCCATGACCTGAAAACCCTAGAGGAAACAGTCGTTGTGTGTTTCCATATGTTCAATTGCTGGCAGTATGTGTTAAATCTTTTCATTGTTTACATTACCAAAGTGCCATAAGAGTTGAACTCAAGTCAACATTTTCGGCACACCGCCTGCAGACCTGTAATGAAATGTTTGCACATAACTTTAGACTACTGTCAACACTCATTACCATAGTTATGGACTATGGCAGTTACGGGTATTTAAAAACCAAGCTAAAATCTTAATGATGTGCAAGGTGCAAGGTCGAAGCAGATGTATGGGATAGTATCTCCATCAATTCACCTTCACTTGAAATACAGGAGGACTGATGCCATTTTAATACTTAAAGCTTATAGAGACCATCAGATATCAGCACATATGTCGGTAGCCATTGGGTGAACAATGTCAGCGTCTGTAATAAAGGGCAGGTAACATAAAAGAACATGGACAGGGTTAGTATTCTATTAAGTTTGACATTTTTTGTTAACCATGTTCACACTGTTAAACGGCTTCACTAACAGTGCCCAATTTCAATGCTGAGAACGCCAACGCTATATTTAGCCTGTATTACAATGATGCATGTTCCATGTATTCCCAAACCCTGAGCACCCTGACAGCTCAACTCCAATTATTCCTACTGGAGCCCTGTAGACCTCACCCTTCCTTTACAGATATTTACACACCGCAAATCTTTATTTAAATGCTTCATCAGCAAACCTCCGGAAAAACTTAATGCTTGTCTTGAATAAGTGTCTATCTTTTTTAAAAGACAAGTCAGAAAATGTGAAATTGATTATGACTAAAATTGTTACAGTCGGTGTGTACACCTAAAACATGTTTCACAGGCCTGCCTCAAGTAAACACCTTGATTAAATACATGGTCCAAAAGCTTTCCGAAAACAAATAGGTGCCCAGCGGATTTTGGTAATTGTGTAGCTGCAGGCTTGGTCTAAAAAAAGCCTTGGTTAACTTAAATGTCAATGGTTTCATGTTGACAGGAAGAGAAAGTTCGATGCCCCATGAGCCAGAAGCCAATCAAATTGAAGGATCTGACAGACGTTCATTTCACACCAATTAAAGATGGTGACTCCAAGACATCTCTGATAGCAAAGCAGGTATGTAAGAAATGAGGTCTGTCCTTGCTTGTTTGTTGTCCAGGACGGGTGATCATGGTGATAAAGCCAAAAGATTGTCTAACATGATATTAAATCCATTATTTTGCATCGAGTTATATGCTTTTGACAGATACCTGCTAATCGCACCAGTAAGAGTTGTTTCCCTTGAGTTGCGCCATTCTTTAAATTGTCATCTTGTCACGTTGGTAAGATCTATGACACCACCTGAAAATTTGTGCCAGCTTTTTTTCACCATCCTGGATAGTGCTTCTAGGGTACTTGGATAGAACATGGCTTTCTTCTGCTTTCACACTCCGGGGAGTGATGTGGTGTCACTTAGAAAGTATAGGGCCCCAGTAACCCAATACTTGTCATTCAATGCAACTGGGGATCCCTATTCTTTCACTTTTCTTTCTATCAATCTGTCTTTTATTAACTTTTTCCTTTAGTGTGCACCTTGCACATTACATTGCATCATGGTTGCAACATTGCCCTTGCAACATAAAGCCTCTTAACTCAGTCAGTCTCTTTTTGAGTTGCTTTCTTTCTCAGTGTAGCCTGCAGGGCTCATGAGGTTTAACAATCACTTGGTGAAACCCAGCAATTGTTGAGAGATGCCACAAGCCCAAAGTGAACACCACTGACACTGCTGGTGTCTCCAGCGACCAGGGGAATATTTGAAGGCCTGTTACCATACATGTTGCGAGTGATCACTCTTCTAACCACTGTAAACTATGGACATGTATAGCTTCTCAAGCTTGTGTACAACATGCATTCCCCTTATGGGTAGCACACAGGGACTGAGAGATACCAAACAAGGGGGAGGGGTAAACAAGGTGTGGCTATGAACCAATTTGTTTACCCCTCCCCCTTGTTTGGTATCTCTCAGTCCCTGTGTGCCACCCATAAGGGGAATGCATGTTGTACACAAGCTTGAGAAGCTATACATGTCCATAAATCACAGTGGTTAGAAGAGTGATCACTCGCAACATGTATGGTAACAGGCCTTCGATATTCCCCTGGTCGCTGGAGACACAAGCAGTGTTGCAATTTTCTCTTATTTGTGGGCCTTGATCCCATTAGGCCATACAGCGTCACATGTTAAAACATTTCAATCTGAAAAGGCTAGTTCGTCTTCAGAATTTATCTTTTTTTTTCAGGCGAGGTTTGTGTGTGCAGTTACAAATGATGTACTTGGTAACTCAGTGCCATGTGCTGTCCTCCGAACATCGTGAGTATTGTTTGTAACCTGGTAGTTGGGTGGAACAAATAATGAACAGGAACAAATTTGCACGAATAGTGGAACTTGATCCATCAGTTTATGAGGAACAAAAATTGAAAATTAAAGAAATCTACAAAATGAACAGAAAGGTGTGAGTGCTGTCACAAAATGTTGCGAGACCGTCACAACTTTACCTCACCATGTGTATATATTTAAATGGTTTTTCCTCTTTCCTGTTAATCTCATGATGAGGGCGCGGCATGGTGCAGTGGTTAGTAGGTGGGGCCAGCAATCTGCCAGCCTTGGCGGTTGTGGTTTGTGTCCCACCCGGGCACATCTCTTTCAGTCCGGAGAGACAGGAGCTCTGACATCAACGTGATGTTGATGAGGCCATGGTGATGTGGCTGAAAGATTGCAGAAAACCATGTAAAACAACAAATCACTCACTACCCCATAGGGTTCTGGGGTGTTGCTCTAACACCAGAAAGAATAGGACCCCAGTATCCTCATGCTTGACATAAGAGTCGTCTGTGCATCTTATGCTTTCTCTTTCTTACTATCGATCCTATGTTGTCCCTTTTCCTGATGTGCTTCTTGTCCATCACATTGCGCTATGGCTGAAAGATTGCCCCTGCAATGTAAATATCCATTTCACTCACTCATCTCATCAAGCTGTGTGTTTGTAATCTTAGATTCAATTATGGCTGCTTA
>JAUELE010258135.1:0-10511 GCA_031471655.1 Diodora aspera | reverse complement strand
GCCGACGCTGACGCCGACGCCGACGCCGAAGCCAAAAACAATATGTCTCCCCCTCCTTTGAGGGGGAGACATAATTAGGACCATGTACGCCTTGGCATGCAAAAATTGTTTGGAGCACTGCACAACAGTTAGGTCGGAAGGCTTGATGAGCCACCCCCGCCACCCACTGAACAAAAGTAATGACCGTCAACTGAACTGGCAAGGATTCAAACCCACAACTGTCATGTAATGGTAGTCTGTCTGACAGACCCTGTAATTTTTTTTCTTAAGAGACTTGGCAAGTCTATAAAAAATGCAAGTCTAGGGATGGCTGACTCTATGCAAAATACATAAAAGGAAACAAAAAATAAATTTCGGAGACTGCAGTCAGTCTAATGTAATGGCTGATAGAATGCTTACCGGTAACTGTTTTGTTACTCTCCTCACCAAGATGACAAAGGAGAAGCAGATTTCTGTGTAGACTTTTGTCAAGACCCTAAGGCTGTAAAGTTCCTTAAATACATGTAAAATCAGATGCAGATTATTATTCCAGGGAGCATAGCGCCCTTCTAACTGTTCCTTAGGCAGGGCCAAGCAGAGATGGCTATGATAGAGTGAGATATTCAGTTTTCTATGCCTTGACTCAGGATCTTGACAAAAGTCTCATTTCTGTGTACTAATGTACATCATAATCATTGAATATCAATGCAACGTACCCTCCTGTAGTCACATTTCGGATCCGTACACTTGACCGTCTCACATACAGCCACTGGGTCCTGGCATGTACATACAGTGCAAGGGTCTGGTTGCCACACGGTGTTGTTCTGGAAAACAGAAAATAGTTCAATAAGTAATTTTATAAGAATTTTCAGAGTATGCTGTTACTTTAAGATGAATTTATGTACAATTATTAACTTTTATAGGCAGATAAAGAAGGAAAAGCTGGACTGGACAGGACTGGACAAATATACATATTTTTTCTCAGAGTTTTCACTGTTACAGCAACCAACAGATGGAACTTGTAAAAGATGGGTCAAAATGCAATAGTTTCTGTAACTCCAGATGAAAAGAATACAATCAAATTTCAAAGTTACTGAAAAAAACAATTCAAAGCCAATTTCAATCAGTAATCGGTAAATAAGGAAAATATAATAGAAATTACAGCCAATCGGACCCAAGAACACAGATTAAAGATGTTATGATGGTAATAGTTGACAGATAACAATACAACCAGCCCTTATTTGGTGATGGTTTGCATTTGTATATACTTAACTCTCTGTGTATATTTCAAATTTTAATACTCAACAATTACATTCCAAAGAGGTTACTGGGTGCATTAAAAGTCTTAAAAGCTGCTAATACATCTTTCAAACATTATACAAAGTGACACAAGCCACCACCTTTCACACAGGTCTTTGCAAAGTCAGCCAAACCTCATGGGGGATCGGCATTGTATTCAAAGCACATCTTGTATAAGCAACTGCAAAAATGTATAATTTCCCCCAGGACTTCTATGAAAGGTTTTCACAAAGAAGGACATTGTTCACATGCATGTAAATTGCATAGGCTTGGTCCCTTGACAATTTGCTATTAAACATTTTATGGGTTGATAAATATCAGCCATCTCGGCAAAAGGATAGTTCTGCTTGACAGTCAACAGGAAAATAAAACAGCTGAGGTAGCAGTTTTAAGTCCGCTTCACACTTCATGTGGCAAGGAAAAGCAAAACTGGTGATAAATAGCTTAAATAACTTGTTTAGCAATTTTTTATTACATAATTCTGAACTGAAAATTTGAAACTTTATAAGGGGTACTTCAAGTTATGAAATTTCATTTTCTGTTTAAATGATATAAATAACTCAATGACACAATTATGCTGTTGTGAAAAAATGTTATGCTGTGTTGACAGAAAGCAAACATGGCATACCTCCTGATTTTGGCGGGAGTCTCCTGATTTTCATCCATATCTACCTCCTCCTTCCAGGTCATTTTACTAAATCTCCTGCTTTTTGGTCAAATTGTTTTTAATTTTTTTAACAGACGTCTATATATATAGCAGTTTTCAAAAACCTTCTTTGGGACCTCCATTTCCCCATTTCTCATGGTGGATCTTCCCCTTCCAAGCCAGTTTAAGCTCTGAAGATCAAGTAACCTTCAGGATCTGAACCCAGAACTGTAAGGGTCAACAACAAATTGATGATTATGCACTAAACTATAGTACTATCTTGAACCCTCCGTGTTTCTCCAGAATCTGGAGCTAGTCTGAATAAACTCACAAAATGTTTTTAACCAAGGTGCCACTGATCCTGTGCAGGTTTATTTAAAGTTTGGCAAACAGCAGCAGAGATCCACCAGACTTGGAACAATGACAAAATAAAACCTACCGGTACATAAAACTTAGCCAGTCTTCAAGAAACTATGTCATTGAATAACCAGAAGTATTGATGCCATTTATGAAAAGCTTGAAAAGGTGGCCAGAACATGGTATTTCTAATAGATCACCTATTCAATTTGTCAAAAATTACATGGAAGAGTCAGAGAATAAATGAAATAATATCATTTTATTTCTCGCATCAGGAGTCCTTGAAGATAATTCCATTAAATTAAATCATTTTGTAAGAGTGACAAAAAACCACATCACTATCTATATGTATTATAATTATACTGTCCAAATGGTAAGGAACATACTGTCACCTTCCTAAAATAATTGTCCAAGCCATATTTCAAAACATCTGATTTAAGTGATCATGCAGGTTATTCTGCCTAATCACTGACTTGACTTGGACAATTATGCCTTTGGTTGCCCAGCACCAACAACTTTTATCTTGTCAGTTAGGCAGGTTTCTCACAGGTGTCTTTTAAATACTAAAGATCTGATTTAGGCAAAAAGTTACAGGGCTAAATACAAGCTCTAGTCACCTCTATGAACTTCATTCAACGCATTCAAGAATAGGCACTCTTTATTCGATCCTTGCTAAATACGTCTAGGAGCGTCACAAGAGTTGGTGTCACCAACTGAGGCAACCCGTAGTGTCATACTTCCACACCCTTCCACCCCAGAGACATTCTGATTTACCAGGCCATACAGACACCTACAGGATCAGATTAAGAGATTAAGTGTAAATCAAATGCAAAAAAACCCCAAAACCTGCAGCCCCTAAAGCTAGCAAAATAAGGATTTAACCTTTAAAATTTTATAGACAGTTATTTTGGTGTCAACCCCTCTAATGACATCACCTGGTGTGATCTGTGTGCTCCTAGCCCTAAATTTAGTAGAACTGGGAATAACAATGTAAGAGTTAACATTCTTGCAGTCATCGTGACTTTCAAGCTCTACCTCATGTCAGGTTATTCAAGATGTTCCAAACCATTTCAGAGTCCTGTAATTACACTGTGGAATGTTCTACCAGGTAAAATGTATCCTCTTCTTTTACATGTCTTGGCTCTGGTTTCAAGAATGTTATTACTGAGAAATGAAGCACTGGCAGAACACATCTCTCAACACCACCTACTCTGGTTGGCTAATGAAGACAGACTGACCTAATATTTGTGTATCACCACTGTCTCAGGTCATCATTCTTGCAACACCAAACACTATGTTCTTACCCACTGGTTTCCAAATGTAAGGAGACCTGGTGCATAGGTCACGATATTGTCCAGTAGGCAGAATGGCATGCTCAGACAAGTTCAATTTTATTTTTAGAGGTTGACAAGGTGTGTACATGCAATTCATGATATCCATGATTGAACAATCTGCTGCACAGAGATTTAACTACTAGGGTCCCCTTTTGACAAAGCGATCTAAGGGATAAGTTGATCGTAAACTCTTATGATCAACTTTTTAAACCAAGTTTTAACCATCATTCCAGTTGACAAACCAACTTAAAGCTGTACAACATGTCCTAAAATCAGTCCTGGATTGTGTTGTGAAATATGGACTAATGTTTGCCACGTTGGTTTTAAAATTAACCGAGTCACTCAGATTCATCTTAATTAAGATCACTTTGTGAAAGAAGGCTCAGGTGCATTAAACTCAATAGACCAAAGCAATTTATTGAGCACCGAACTCAAACTCCCTTGCAACTGAAGGGCACAAAGTCAGAACACAATATACAGTATTAAAGAAGCTGTCATCCCTCCATCAGCAGTTTCACACCAAGTGGGTGTTTGTCATGCATATTCAATGAGGTCACAGTGCAGGCCCGTATGGCTCAACTTACATTTTAATACCTGTAGTTCTACCTAGAATCTATGGCTTTCTATACTTACATATACTGCCAACAGTTACATATCAGTTAGGAGATAAACCTACTGTGTTTTCGTTTTAGTAGTGGTGTATTGTAGATTGGACCATATTTGCAGTGGTGCATGAAGCCATTCTCATTCTTAATCACTGTCTGCATCTCATAGCATGTGCACCCAAATACACACAAGCAAAGCAAGGATGCCATGACAACCAGATTATTTTGTTGTACAAAGGTAGTAGAACAGCTTACTAATAAGCTAATAAACCTGACAAATACATCAGTCGGAAGAAGTATGTACTCGGTGCCAACATCTATTCTGCCATCATAAGCAGTTAGAATGCTCACCAGTTTTTCTTCTAATCTACGTACCTGACTCGTGTCGGTGCAACATATTACAAAGAGAAAACAAACCTTCATATGAAAATAAATAGACATCAAAATAAGCTAATTAGTAAATACTACACTGTACAGAGATACAAATAACACTCAGAGAACAATGACCACAAGAAAAAGTTGAGTTGACATGGTGTTTTACATTGTAAGAGCAATATTTTAACCATAATGCTACCAGATGTGCAAGGTACACACGAAGGGAAAGTGAGTGACTCTGGATTAACTTGACTTTCGGTAATTTTTCAACCATATCGTCACGGTGGTTCCAGGGGGCTCCCATCTCGGGGCAATACAACAGCGACCCAGGCGGGATTCAAACTAGGAACCTTTCAATTGCGAGTCCAGTGCGGTAACCACTGCACCAACCCCACGCCCACACACGAAGGGAGAAGAAAGTTCATAAAAGACATTGATGAAAAGAACGAGTGAAAGGAAGAGATCCTGATTTTAACTGCCTTGTAGAACAAGCATTGGGTTACTGGAGCCCTATTCTTCTTAAATAGCATCATGTCACTCCCACAGTGTTCCACAAGCAAGGTTTATAATTCCTGATGTACAGAGGGCACAATAATAAGATTCAAAGATATGGCCAAAAGGTACACCGAAGAGATTGTTATAAGTTACCCTATTTCCATTCAACCTAAAATAGATCTCACCAGATCAGAACCTACAGTGAAGCCAGTCTAGAACACATGTATGTTAGCACAACAATCATTAACGACAAAATCAGTTTTCTTACACTAAGAACTGAACATTCTTGTCTACGTTCCAAGATCACAGATGAGGCATATCCTCACAAGACCTTACACAAAACCTATCTATAAAGCTCTATCAAGGCACATGCGGCAAGCGCAAAGTGACATTTTAGCAACACCTAGGGAATGTTGATGAGATTACCAGTAATCTTATTATATTCATGGAGTAAGCACGCACTTCTACACTCAAAACATACTACCAGAGTTCCTCGCAAGATTAGGTGAAACTGGAGCAACTTTAAACAGCATGAAGAACCCTAAATAAACATGAGTTAAATGGTGGCAGGTTTCTCAAAAGGTGTTCAAATCCGACTCCTTGTATGGCCTGAGTCTCAACTGTTGACCCATGTCTCCTCATGTACTGATCAAAGAAAAATGAATATTTAATAAAAGTAATCCTTCTTTACAAATGTAAATGCAAATGCAAGTAATGTTTGCAATGATGGATTTAGATGGTATCAAAAGTTTAGGACATGAAGAAAATCCTGAATACTCAATGAATAATTCATTTTCTCATTCTCAAATTTCATGTGGATTTTTGACCCAATTTATAAAATCAACATACAATTATTACTAACGCATGTTCATTTCGAAATCTTGACGAACCCAAAATCATAAAACATAATTAGAGGTTCAGCTATGGATCATTAGTTACAAATCCAAACCAATTAATTACAGGTAGACAGTCTTCTATGCTTGAGTGATCCAAATACATGTAGACTGAAGCTAGGCAACTATCACAAAGCAGAGGTGGTTCCAATTGAGGGGGGGGGGGGAGGAAAGATGGGAGGTACAAAGGATGAACACTCCTGCCATCCCTGCCCCCATTCAGCCTCCACCCCATCCTCCCAAAAATATCCTAGATTCGCCTATGTATATGGTTAATTGTGCGAGGCACTTAAATAAATTTCTCTTCCAAACAGCTTTACTTAAAAAGAATGGACAATAGTTCAAACTGAGTCAATATTGGGCATTAGTTGGCAATGCTTCACTGGAATTAAATAATTATATTAAAACAAAGGGTTTAGTTCACCTCCATATGACAGCAGCAAGCTTTTAGCCAACAGGATGTGCACCAGGCATACTAATATAAAGACAACTCAAGACGATATCAACAGAAAGACAAGTGAAAGTTTAGTTGCAAGCAAGCATAGTGTTACTGGAACCCTATGTTTCTTCATTGACACTGCTTTTCTTAGGAAACCAAATGGAAGTGGGGGAAGGAGATAAACTATATCCTGTATATTTTCAAAATAAAGTAGACTTAAATACTTTCTAACTTGTCTATATGTACATAGCTAGAACTAAACACATACAAAACCATTGCATAAGGAAGGCTTCTTTCAGGGAAACACTTCTTAAATATATTAACGTCCAAAACAAAATACACTAACAATTTCAAAGATGACTGTTGCCTATTTTCAGAGAAGTTTATTAAAGAACTGTTTGTTTAAGCATGATGTAAACCAAATGAACCAACTCCACGAAAGTAAGAACATTTTGTATGAACAGTGACACAAAAACAGGAATTGGTGAAGGTTGTTACAATCATTTTCCTCTGTATCGTTTCCTCTCTATGTCAGTATAGTAAACACAATACAGTTGATGGACGGTGTACATTTCTGGTCAATTGATCAGATAAACTGAGTACAAAGAAGTATCCTAACCACATATTCATGAACACTTCAGGTACACACACTTAATGATGCATATAAATGATAAAATTATGATACCATATACAGCTCCTGGTGCTGATGTTATAAATTATCATACATAAACTATAAACCATAGGAACCCATTATAAACCCAGTTATAATACGCAACGGTTCACAGAGTGTAACAATTCTGACTACTACATCTTGTGAAAGACTACATAATACTGACTACCAACTTTTCTTCTTTGAAGTAGCAGGGAAAATATACCATGCACAATAGGATGAGTTGGTCCAGACCTCATATAAAACATTATTCACAAAGATGATAAACAGGGGGTATCTCTATCGTGTCATCATTACACTGTCATACCTACAAAACCCGAGGCAATACTCTTTCTGAAGGGCAACAATGCTCAGACAGAAACATTTCAGTGACCCAGTGTTCTGGAAATAGAGAAGCCAAGACCTATTCAGACCAACAAAAGATGTCAGTTATGTTATGTTGTGGCTGGAAAAGTATTATATTTGGACAGGTGACAAGATGGATATAGGGCTCCACTGGGTCGGGGATGAAGGAACACTAGGTATACTCAGTGGGCCAATTTGTTATGGATAATATCTTTAATATATATCCCTGTCAGTGTCCCAGACTATTAGGATTAAATGTAGATTCATGGCTGTATACTGTGTCTTTCACTATTTCTAGACATTAAACAAAACTGTCTACTTTTTTCACACGAAATGACAGCTCGGTTTCTTATGTGGGAAGATTTTATTTCTACTGGCACTGTCTTTTTCTACCTAAATGTTCACCAACATCAAAGTTGAAACTGGCCATCCTAAATCTGATATTTAGAATAGTTTCTTCAGCTTTTTATAGATCTTTTTATCATTATGCATAAAGAAACTTTTAATGCCATGTTACAATTTGATTCAACATAAATCTGTCTGCAAGGAGATAGAGACCAGAATTTGAAAATATATCACCTTCATCTGAAACAACCCCCCAAACTTTCAAGTAAAACAATGTAGGCCTACACTGACACCATTTCTTTGAATGACGGCAGTTTCATCAGGTTTTGCGACCATATCAACCATGATAATGTCATCATCACTACAATTGGTCTCACTATCTTTCGACCATCCCGAAAGGGCGACCCAAAGCCGCCCTCTCTAAGCAAGTGTTGACACAACTCTGATACGCCTTAGATTGGTTCACATACACATAGGTCTGGTAATCTCCAAGCTGATAAACTGAGGTTGTAGAGATCACTCTTGTCTCCTCTCAATGATAATTTGTCGGTGATTTGACACTTGACTGATGTGAGTCTATTGTTGGTGATGTATGAACTGTACAACTGTATCATCTGTACTAACAAATATGGACCTAATTCTCCATACTTCTCCCACTATAGAGTATATTTTCCATGTCTTTTCTGGCATTACTGATCTGGGACATACTCAGGTTACTACAGGAGGAAAGCCAGCATCACCAGCGAGGAGGTGGATGATTTGATGCAGTGAAACCTGCAAGCTATGGCTGGTACTGACAAACCATGGGTTCTAGCTTTGCTGATCTCAGACATGGTCAGTTCACTGCAGGAGGAACGCCAGCATCACCAGTGAGGAGGTGGATACGTAAACTTTTGTCAAGACCCTAAGGCTGTAAAGTTTCTTAAATATATGCAAAATCAGAGGCAAGTTATTATTTCTGGAACTGTATTGTCTTTCCTAGCTGTGCCTTAGGTCTGAGGCAGGCAGAGATGACTATGTTAGAGTGAGATGTTCAGTTTTCTATGCCCTGACTCAGGGTCTTGACAAAAGTCTAGTTGATAAGCTGATGTGGTAAAACCTGCCATGCTACAGCTGGTACTGACAAACCAAGGGTGGTGGCATGATTTGGCAGTGCACTAGATCATCATCGTATGATCCAGATTGGCCACTGCAGAGAAGAGGCCAAGGCTCCTGTGGCGGGATTCGAACCTGGAACCTTCGGAACTTCCATGATGAACTTTATAATCCAATATGTTTGTACTAAATTATCCAAAGTTAATATGTTGTTACTGTATCCAGTATTTAAAAGGCACATACTGAAACAATAAACATGTACAACAGAAATAAGGGCCAACAAGATAGTTCAGTATTGACCTGAGGATCGCCAGAGAAGGCTAATGATTCATGGCAGTAGCCAATCTTGCTATTTGCAGGGTTGTTCTCAAGTGCTGTCTGATCACCACATTTCAAGAGTTGGTTGATAAGTATCATTCTGTTCTACCTTGCAGGTTTAGCTGCATCATTCATCACACTCCTCGTTAGGGGATTTGGACTTTCATCAATCAATTTGCTGACCGTGTCCAAGATCAGTAATGTTGAAAAGCCCATGTAAATACAAAGTAAACACCCAAAAGTATCCCCTTAAACTGGTATCCTAATGTAAGCTTGCATATTTTCCTGCTCAAGCCACAAAGATGATTCAGTTTACCATTAGAGCACACAAGAAAGATACAGCTGATGACAAAATATGGGACTTGCTAGATCTATTATGGAAGATTGGTGTCCCAAAGAGGGAGGTTTTCTAAAACTGTTACGAAAACCATAGACATCTGCAAAAAGAAGTTTTAAAACAATTTGACAAAACAAATTTCAGTAAAATGATGGGTAAGTGGTAGGGAGATAGGTATGAAAATCAGGAGTCTCCCACCTAAATCAGGAGGTATGCCATGTATGTGTAAGTCTATTTCCCTGCTTAAACTACACAGATGATTGGACAGTCTACCATTTGAACACAAGAGAAGGATGCAACAGCAGATGATAATAAAATAAATAAGTGACTTGGTCATGATGACAATAGAGTGTCTTTCACCATTAAACCTGTGTATAAGTCAATGACGGAAAGCTGACAGAAGTAACAAGTCATTGGCCAAACTCAATAAGTCACAATTAGAGCACTGCAAGCTCGAAATATGAAAGAAAACCAACAGCTGATAGGAGTTCAGGACTTATATTCACTTCTAACATCTATCTTAATATTATGTTTGACAGCAAGGAAGGTGAAAGCAGATACTATCAAAATAGTTCCCCACTGACCACTTCAGTTTTATTTTACTGGTCCATGACATGACTGATGATAATCTGAAAAGCCTCAAATTTCGGCTGTCAAGCAACACTTTAATAGTAGACTGACAAAAGAAAAGACAGATCTATCACACAGGACTGGCATCTGAAGTAGAAAGTCTTGGAGACTCTTTCATTTATCTGCTGAGCTGCAAAGAATCTGCCTGAAGGAATCTATCAAAAACATCCAACGGGTAGAGAAACAGTTACTGATTGTCAAGAAAATTTAAGAAAGGATTATGAGTGAGTGAGTGATTTGGGGTTTTACATGGTTTTTGGCAATCTTTCAGTCACCTCACCACGGTCTCACCAACGACACATTGGTGTCAGGGCTCCTGTCTCTCCGGGCTGAAAGAGATGCACCCAAG
>JAUELE010258124.1:0-10512 GCA_031471655.1 Diodora aspera | reverse complement strand
GCCCCCCCCCCCCCCCCCCCCCCCGAATCCTGGATCCGGCCCTGATATGTACTGATTAAAATTTTCAGATTAAAAGTTATATTAGTGACAAACGGAGATTTTATTCTGTTCCATGACTGGAAGCTTTAGTCCTTAGTCATGAGTAAGTCTATGCTAGGCGGTGTGAAACTATACGATGTATAAGCCATACAAGAAAAATAAAATTATATATTTGATAGATCAAGTTTAGTCTAACGGTTATTTGGTGACCAGATCAGTTCCAAACACATGTTAACTTTCTTTTTCCCTTCTTCACTTAGCACGCTCAGTATACTGAAAGCGAGTTCTCTTTACCATTGTGAATGATTCGATGCGGTGAAAACTGCTGCCTACATTTTAGCTTGAATCAAAGGTGATAGTTTTCTCCTATATATATTAATTGTGGTTCCCAGCATCTGAGAACCAGAAAGATTCGAAACAAGAACGTCCAATCCGTGATTTTCATACAGATTACTTTGTTCAATTAACCTTATTCTACAACTCGACAATATTGTCAATTCGTCAACTAAGTCATTAAAACTACAAAATAGTTAACCGTTTAACACTGTGTTGACGTTAGTTCCTAACATGTATACATGTGACAGGGTTTTTGAAAATGGCTCTAACAAGTGATGAGTAGGGTTTAAATGAAGAGGGGAAATATAGTTTTTACTAAAGCCACAAACCTTGAGAGTAATATATCATTAGGTACGTGTAATATTACCAGGGGAGGACATGCTGGCATTGAAATACATCAAGGAATTTGTAGATTTGTGTCGGATATCTCTGCCTAAACCATTAGTAACCGAGGTCGAACGCAAACAGGGTGATACATGTTATGGTAGATTTTTGTCAAGACCCTGAGTCAAGGAATAGAAAACTGATTATCTTTCTCCACTATAGCGATCTCGGCTAGGCGCTGAAAAGCTGGGACAGGTAATGTAGTTCCAGGATTAATAATTTGTCTCTGATATAACATATAGTTAAAGAACTTCACAGCCTTAGGGTTTTGACAAAGGTTTAATGTTACTGATACCAGAGCCCTACCTCTGCTAACAATAAAGCTCTGGGCGCTGGGGATCCCAATCCTGGCCAACCCATGGACTCCCAGTGTCATGGAACAACACACGACCAAGGTGTCGCCCAAGGGCCTCATCTCGGGTACATTATTAACTGTATGTGCATATCGTTAGCATACTTGTCCCTTCAGAAACTGTTAACGATGAATTGATATACATGCTCAATCCAATTCTGCCAGAGGAGAATAATATTGTATATTATACCTCGACCCTTGGAGTAATTTACTGCTTGACCCTAATCTAACCTTAGCAAGAGAGATAAGACACAGGCCAAATGTGTTCAATGCATGTACACCACAAAAAGATGTCACCAGTACATGATTAAAGTCGGAAACATCAGTGGAGAGACGTGTCACGCACGAGAGTTTTGCAATATTGAAGTCAGAAATAGGATTTGGCAAGGTGTTCTTGTCCAGTCTGCTATGCCTCTCATGGGATCTCCTGTTGGTGACGACACTCTTGTCCAATGTGAGATATGACTGGATATGTTGTAGGTGGTCTTATTCGTAAGGGTTTCATGAATTCTGAGTAAACGCACGTGAATGTATGCGCGTGTGTATATGTGTGGTTTGATAGTTGTCCTGAATGTAGTTTTATTCTGTACGTTGTACAGGACCCCACCCACGCACCAACATACATCTGTCGTTTACCAATCAATCATTGCACTTGAGCAGCCCTGCCTCCAAGCAGATCAACGTTCTTCAGCAGCTCACAAATCTCCCTGCTTGTTCATAAATAATATCATAGAGTTTGGGACATATTTTCCGGTGTAATCAAAGCACTAGAAGCTTGTTTTTGTTGAGACTGGGGCCGAAATAGCACCGCCTTCGGGGCCGGCAAAATCTACCACAGAAAAACAAGTGTATATGAAGCCCTACATGTTTGAGAAGTCTTATTTGATGTATGTTTTTATTTGTACCAGCAATTCAGTCTGGGCATTTCTTTCACTGCTGTTCTCATTCGCTCCAAATAATGTGGGCATGTTTCCAAGGAGAAGTCCGTTTTATCTATGAAGACGAACCAGGCCATTGTCTTTGTTTGTAAAGTGATCTAAAACATGATGCATCACAGCAGGGACATTCGTGAGAGAGAGAGAGAGACAGAGAGAGAGACAGACAGAGACAGACAGAGAGAGAGGGAGATGTATGTTTTATATCTGCAAATGAAATACAACTATTTATCCTTCTGTAGCAGCATTGTAAATGAGTACAGCAAAGAGTAAATTCGGTCAAGGTCACTCGACAGGTCACTTCCGGTGAAGTTCTTGCTATGATTTTAATACTTTTCAAATGACGTGTTCCCTTGTTTCACATCTTTTTTTAACTGTCATCTCCCTGGGAATCCTTGCCATTAACTTTTGTAAGTATAAGGAATGAGACACAATCATGCACGGTTTAGTCACAATTGATCCCCGGGAGGGAAAATGTGTCGACCTAAATGCCGTCAACCTTTCCTTCATGTACAAATTAATTTACTTCCATAAATTCGCGCTCAGGGTAGGACTATGGCTATAGCTCGGAGTCATTGGTTCCATCAGTCGTGGGATACAAGTAAATTGAAGTACGGCGACCAGCAATGGTTAATCTGGGATCGACGACAATGGCTGCTGAACGACACAAACAGCTGTGGTGTCCATATGCAAATACCAAAAGCGGGCTCATTATCTGAAATGGAAATTATGGAAATGAGATTGTATCAATTATCATCAGCTAAAGCAGATTGTTGAAGGGTGTAAAATATACCAAAACAATTCTCACTCTATCTCTGCCTCTATGTGAATGTGTGTATGTGTGTGTGCGGGAATGTTTTGACATGTAAGTCTGTCTATCTGTATGTTTGTGTGTGTGTGTGTGTGGGTGTATGTATGGATGTATTTATGTATGCACGAAAGGACGGACGGACGGACGGATGGATGGATGCATGGACGGACGGATGGATGGAGTCTTCATGCATGCTTTCAATCATGATGGATGAGTCTGTTCATATAATTCTTCATATCTGTCTTCTAGAAGGTTTCTTCTGACAAAGTTCCTTGCAGGACCTGTGACAAGATTGTGACCATTTCCGCTCTAGTTTCGTGATCATCCATTGCATTACGAGTAAATACTCTTGGGGAACAGTTCGGAAAGACAATTGACAAGATATCATATAAAGAAGCCATCATTAAAAAGGATTATGACCCCTGATCTAACCGTGGAAATCAAGTTTCAGAGAGTTGTTCGTATCAAAACAATCTTCATTTTTTACAGTATTTATAAATTATAGGATGCTGCGTACGTGCATCTGAACTTTAATTTAGTGAAGCCAAAATCGGGTCATACGCATCGTCATAAACGTTATATGACCTACTCGAATTTCTGCCCCTGTCATAGTGGGCGGTATCAGGAAATAAGAACTCACACAACGAGCAGGTTCTGTGCATGTTTATGTTTAAAGCATGTCCACACGTAATCATGGCCACGACGAGAATTGATTTCGGATGACCATTAGCTTTGGTTTAGTGGACATTACGGCCCGCACACTTTATTAAGAAGAAATTTAGTGGAAGTCGCCATTTTGAAGCCAAATTACTCCGTCTGAGACCTGGTTACTGGAAATAGTTCAAACATGTCTGCGGTTCCCACTGGACACATATTTCCTCGAGCTGTCGAAATGAGGCAAATTGGATTTGTCGACTTTCATGGCAGCTTCCAGAAGTAGTTACAGCAGAAATATGACATCCTGCCAGACAGAAACCTGGATTACCATCGAGTGACCAGCTCCGGGATAAACACATTACCTCCCATGCTGCTAGCAGCTTTAATATTTGTTAATCTAGCGAAATCCGATAATCGTGTCATCACATGGAGCAACGTCTGTATTAAGTTGGCGACCCTCGTCAAACGATTTACCGTAAACACAACGCCGGAATATATCGATAATCGTAGACGCTATATATTAAATTTAGTTTGCTAAACGCGCGATTCCTTTCGTTTAATGCGTTTGGACAGATCCATATTGCCCGCAGACATTTTGGTAATAGATCGCCGGTGACGTGAAGGCCAGAGCACTGGTCATTAGACTCGACCTGGATATACACACTGCAGGAGAAACTCAGATGCTGGAGTCAGGAGAGACCAGTGGATGTCTTAATAGAGATGTGTAGCCCACCACCCCGTCACCTTGACTACTGATCACGGATATAACGTAGACTGATGGAAGATACCGTTAGCTTACAACTTAAAGTGTTAAAGTTTCAAATGTACAAACAGAAGCCCCGTTTCTCAGAAACGACATACCACCTTAAATGCTTGCAATCATTAATTCCAACAAATATTTAAATAATATTATTTATATATTTCGTCTGACCCACATTTATGGCACACAGTCGAGACGCCACACTTACATTACTGAAAGGTGGCACGGATGCAACGATTTTTATAATCTGTTTTCAATGGTTAAGAAAGGCATGACGGTAATGAATTTCTGGTGAATGTCAGTCACACACGTTGATGTTCAAATGTAACCAAATAATTCAGCCAGTTCGAAATTGTTTTTGAGGGATCAAATGTGGATTGCGTGAGTTGCAAGGCTGAAGGTGTGAGTTAAATATGAGTGAGGGAGAGGAAGGGAGATTCAGTGGATGAATGACAAAATGGGTGAGCAAATCACTGAAATCAATAAATGAGCCTGTGAGTCAGTACCTGTTTGAATGTCAATGCGTGGGTGGGTGCGTAAGTGAGTTACTGAAGCGTTGAGTGAGTCAATGTGTTGAGGGAGTGGCTGAGTCGGTGAGTGAGTCAGTGCGTGGTTGAGTGAGTCAGTGAGCCGAGGAGTGCGTCAATGCGTGGGCGAGCACAACTGAAAAGTTCTCTTTTCTCATTACGGTTTCGTGTTCATTAGATGTCAGCTAGTATATTGGTTTTAACAGGCCTGTGTCGTGGGAAAGGAATAAACAGAAATTCTGGTGCTAATAATAGTATTAATAGAACTCATAAAAGGTTGTAACTCGACTGTGAAGTGAGCGTTTGTTCTGTTCTTGGACGAACCAATTTGGAATATGCCGGTTCCTTCAATTAACCATTTATGCAGGCCGTTATTGTAAATCCATAAATTATATGTTATTAATTTGTCAGAGGGGTTTGATTAACATACTTGGTAGTTAGCACCCCGGGAGAAGGGAGTAATTAGCATTGCTACTGTAATTGGTATTCTTTTCCATCTCCCGCGGAGGACCTAATCACATATGGCAAGGCGTGACACAAGTTGCCCTGTTCTACTTCGCGTGGTAAAAGCCGTTTTGCATGTCTGTATGTGTTCTTTTGTATGCTTATGTGTTCGTGTGTCTGTTTATTTTTGTGTGTCTGTTTTATTATTGTGTGGGTTATTGTGCAATGTGTTTTTCAGTGTGGCCGTGTATATGATCATGTGTTTCAACATGTGTGTCAGTGTATATTAGTGTGTTTGTTTTCGTGTGTGTCTATGTTTGTGTAAGTGCTGTTTATTGGCACGATCGAGTGTTTGTCTTTACGTGTGTGTTATGTGTGCGTACTTGTCGTGTACATCTGTGTGTTTGCGTTCATGTGTTCAGTGGGTTCGTTGGTACAGTATACATGTGTTCGTCTGTACCGAGTATATGTGTTCGTTGGTATCAAGTAAATGTGTTCTTGGGTACAGATTACATGTGTTGGTAGGTACAAAGTATATGTGTTCGTAAGTACAGAGTCTATGTGTTCCTTGGTACAGGATATATGTGTTCGTCGGTACCGAGTATATGTGTTGGTAAGTGCAAAGTAAATGTGTTCCTTGATACATAGTGTATGTGTTCCTTGATACATAGTGTATGTGTTCGTAAGTACAGAGTAAATGTTTTCCTTGGTACAGAGTGTATGTGTTCCTTGGTACATGATATATGTGTTCGTTGATACAGAGTATATGTGTTCCTTGGTACAGGATGTATGTGTTCGTAAGTAAAGAGTAAATGTATTCCCTGGTACAGGATATATGTGTTCGTTGATACAGAGTAAATGTGTTCCTTGATACCGAGTCTATGTGGTCCTTGGTACAGGATATATGTGTTCGCCGGTACAGAGTGTATCTGTTCGTGTTTACAGCATTGTGTTCGTCGGCACAGAGTGTATCTGTTCGTGTTTACAGCATTGTGTTCGTCGATACAGAGAATATGTGCTCGTCGGTACAGAGTATGTGTTCCTTGGTACAGAGTATATCTCCTCGTAGGTACAAGATACATGTGTTCGTGGGTACGAAGTATATTGTGTTTGGCGGTACGGAGTCTATGTGTTCGTATATACAGAGCAAAGGTATATGCAGTGAATGTGTGTTCAGCTATTGATTATAGCAATGAGATAATTTCTTTCAGAAATTTCATGAAGAATTCGTCTATATATACATTTAAGTTCCATAATATGACTTGAACATCAATCAAGTGAATATCAACAGCGAACACGAGAACTAGCAATCTGATACTGGGCGATGAGTCTTGAACGAGTGGAGTACTAACGCCGAGTTGTGTTACAATATATTTCATAAATCGAAACCCTGGCTTGAGTTTCAATCCATTGCATAACATATCAAGTGACACATATACATCCGTATTGTGTTTCTGGCGGTGCTTGTGATATTTGATGTTGTACATTATAGAGAATCCTTTGCACACATTTCACAACACGGACCTAACAATAGACTATGACACTCATATCAATAGTGCGTGTCCGTAATTGCCTTTCCCGTGTTGTTATGACAACGCTTGATAAGCTGAAATGTATTAGATGTCAAATAATGAGCATAACCAACAACATTCCCGGATTAATATAGACAACATATGGTAAATACGGCTGGGGTTGAAATTCTCGTAATCTTTGAAATAGTGCTGGTTGATAATGTTCCCGTTTGGACACGTACCTCACAAACACCCGCCGTAACTCGGCACGGGCATTGGGCTGGCATATGCGGATTAAGGGGTGGGGGCGGGGTGTGTGCCCTCAATAATCTTGCCTATAAATTTCTCAATTTAAACATGTATTTTTCATGTAATTTTAAAGAGCTTATCAAATAAGCGCATCAGATATTACATGTACACACACTGTTCTCTAAAACTGCGAGAGTATGGCCTTAAGACCCTCATTAGAATTTAACACCCCCCCCCCCCCTCCAACAAAATCCTGTATTCGTCCCTGGTTGTGGTCGGGGATAAGAATTTAGCAGGTTACGTTTTACTGGATGAGATTAAATACCAAGTACAATTTACACTGTATTCTTTCATTTCGGGGTGGGGGGCAAAGGCGGGGGAGCGATACCACTGCTAAAACTGTCGATCACTGAACTCTCTTTTAGTATTCCGATACAAGAGAGTGGACATGCGGTTTTGTGCATGATATTTCGCGAAACCAGAATTAAATTAAAATACTCTATTCCACATCAAAGCTTAAATAAAAGACACACTAAAGACGTTAATCGGCGTTTCAGTCCTATTCTTTAAATACTGTCAATACTTTGCAGAACAGTACACTTTCGTCAGTCGGTAGACTAACAATTAGTCTATGAAATATTTTTAATTATTTTATTATATTTAATTTTTATTCCTTCAAGAGCCCTGCTCCTACAATGCAGAAGCTAGACGCTAGCTAGACTTGATTTGTAGACTGGCTAAAGCCTTTTAAAATAAATTTATTAATTAATGAAAAAATAATTCCCCAGTCATGGAGCAGGGCTACCCTGCCTCAGGCAGAGCTAGGAAAGGCAATATAGTCCCAAGAATAATTATTTGGCTCCGATATTACATATATAAATTTAGGAAACTTTATACAGTCGTAGGGTCTTGACAAAAGTCTAGTATTCCCCTTGCAACGTAAGACTTAATTGGATACGTGGTCAAACTCGATGTTTTCTTTTAAAAAAAAAACCTTTGGAACGATAAATCTACATAAAATATTGAACATGCCACGAACAATGCACAAAAGATACATCATGTTTGTCGGTTTAACAGCCTCCTGAATGGCCTTGTCTATTGTGTGACCTCCCATGCCATTTAATAGAAAAAAATTGCATTCTTCGATAAACTCTCAGAGTTTTTCTGAATGAGGCTGACTAGTTGAAAGTAAAAAATAAATCCGTCTGCATCTGTCGGGACTAACGGAATACGGCGTTATTTAATGGGGCATACGCTTTTACAATGTACAGTTTATATTATTCATTTCACACAGATATCACCAGACCTATTTTAGCGTTCTGGGACACGTATCCAACTTTAATCTCATCTCAACCCTATCTCAACCTTGCTTGAACGTGTTTGTTTTGTTGTTAAACCGTGTCTTGGTTATTTTGTTTAATAGTGATCAGAAATAAATAAAATTATATATTTTCATTTATACATGTCAATACCAAGTGGTGATGCGTTTATAGTTGAAATGACGACATCTCTTGTGATTGGCAGTTAAGATACCAGTATATCTTTCGAGCGATATCGAGAAGGTTGTGTCAGCATCGCCGATGGCTTGGTATTTATTTCACATATACCACACGGTCGCACGTGCTCTTTTCCTGCCTGCCACGCGAAGCACGTCACGTGCACAGAACGTCTGGTGTTTGTTATCAGATAACCAGCCCAATGACCACTAAAACAATAGAGATAATTAATTAATTTAGTAAGAATATAATGATGTAAACGTGACTAGGAAATACTAAACACAGAGTAAAAGAATGCGTCAACAAGATTTTGGCATTTAAAGGCACACTGACGACTGTAAGTTCATTGAATAACAGACTGGTCGCGACCTTTTATTTTGTTTGCCCGTATCAATACAGGTCGTGATGCCCCGACACATGCACACTAAGTCGTGCCAGCCCACTGGTCTAAACACTCATTTTGATGTGCCTCGTGTAATGTCACTATATACTGGTAAATAACTGCAACCCGCGTTCATTACGCTGTCAGAACTCAGGTCCTTTAATTAACCGCTTGATTTGCATAGGGTATAAATCAAGGTAGGCCCTTTAAGGGGTTTATGTTGGACAATAGCATTAGGCGCAACGGAGCAAGTAAAACGCATTTTACCGGAGACAGCTAGGTTTATTTTGCAAGAGTAAACTTGATCGTGCCTCATTTACTTTGCGTATTCAACAGAAATGTTTCAATTGCACTCCCTCTCTTTCTCATGCTCTCTCTCTCATGCTCTCTTTCTCTCTCGTGCTCTCTCTTATGCTACCTCTTTCTCTCATGCCAGCTTTTTCTCTCATGCTATCTCTCTCATACTATCTATTTCTCTAACGCTATCTCTTTCTCTATCATGCTATCGCTTTTTGTCTCACGCTATCTCTTTCTCTTTCACGCTATCTCTTTCGCTCTCACGCTATATATTTCTCTTATGCTATCTCTTTCTCTCTCACGCTATATCTCTTTTGCTCTCTCCTGCTATCTCTTGCTCTCTCATGTTCTCTATCTTTCTGTCATGCTCTCTTTCGTGCTCTCTTTCTCTCTCGTGCTCTCTTTCTCTCTCGTGCTCTCTTTCTCTCTCGTGCTATCTTTCTCTCTCGTGCTATCTTTCTGTCATGCTCTCTCTCTTTCTCTCTCATGCTTTCTATCTTTCTCGTGCTTTCTTTCTGCCATGCTCTCTCTCTCATGCTCTCTTTCTCATGCTCTCTTTTTATCCCATGGTCTATCTTTCTCTCATTCTCTCTTTCTCTCATGCTCTCTCTTTCTCATGCTCTCCCCCTTTTCTCTCTGTAGTCCAAATGTCTGACAACATCCGCTCTATTGAGTTTTAGAATATTTCGAGGTGCATAATGGGTCAGAAATGTTGAGAGGGATGTGAAATATTGTGACGAAATGAGTCAAGTCTTTGTTTAGGAGTTATCGCCTTCCATGGGTAGCTTTACTATGGTGATCTTGAACCATATGAAGTTGTCGAGCTCTCGAAACTTCCGTCTTGGCATTGCGTTCTGGGCTGTAGTTAGGGTTTTAGACAACGAAGAATGTTGCGTTTTGTTTTAATTTGAAGAGAAATGTATATGGAAGCAGTGGATAACACAAATTGTAAAACATATTGACCAGTGATTTGGCTATTACGTTTTTTCCGAAGGCTTCCTTTGGCCAGCTCGTTCATGCTGTCCCCATATACAATACCCTAGGAGTACGAAAATAGAAAACGGGCGAATTTCGCAAACCAATTTAATTTCCAGGTAATTTTAGGCTGACAAATCGGGAAAATGATTACAAAATTTATTAAAACATAATTTTCATTTTTTTTCATAAACCGACTGTCTAATCAGTGATACGCACCCCCTGTGGTATTACGTTCACATTTCTATGCCTTGACTCAGGATCTTGACAAAAGTCTATGTCTTAAAGGGACATAATCAAAGTTGCAGGTACGCCAATCGATGTTCAGAGCTTGTCTTTCTGTTGATAGAGTAATAT